>JAIXMR010000054.1:0-167299 GCA_025677835.1 Sporodiniella umbellata
GATTTGTTATCGTTTTAATTTATGCTTTTTATAATATACATTCTGAGCTTATAATTAGATTAGGTATTCGCTTGTGAATACCAAGCAATAACTATATAAAAAAAGCAGGAGCTTGGATCGTGTAGTTTACTTGTAACAATAAGCGCCCAGAGTTTCTACATCTGCACAGTAGACTTTTGTTTTTGCTTTTGTGACTAGTTTTGTGAAAGCTGTAGTTGGCATGACAAATTACTGTAGAATTTCCATATATCAAACATGCGAGATATGTCGAAAAACTTCTGACTTGAAAATTAGATATTTCATATAGCATTACAATTGTCACTGAAAATAACGCAACATAAAAAACTTTGGGATATTTTTTCGTACTTTTTTTATACCACTTTGATTATAGCCAACAAAAAAAGCATTTTTTCCTTGTTTTTGCCTATGTAGACTTGTTAAATAGTAGCAGAAATTTCGGATATGGTTGCCGCTCGCTTTTAATGTTTACAGACATTGCCGTTTTCCTTTTTTTTTTTTTTGTTTCTTGTTTTATACATGTCTAGTAGTCGAGAAAACAGAATATATATATATATTATATTGCCATTATACAGCATCTTTATTGTAATTGAACAGAAGAAAGGCGAGATATTGTCTGAAAAATCTCACTTGGCTAGTCTTAGGTTATATTAACTGTCAATTTTATTACTGTTTTGATTTAGGCGAAGCTTTTTTTTTTTAAGAAAGCAAGCAAAGAAAAAAAAAGCAACTGGTTTGACAATTTTCAGCGGTACTTTGCGAACAGCCTACTACAACACACAGTTTGTAAAGTTTTTGGTGAATAAAAAGTAAAGTTACTTTGAGGTTTCAAATGGGTTGCCTTGGTTTCTTATATATCGAGACAACAGACGTTTAAAACTAGGGTTTTATACAGCTTATGTTTTTATATACTACATGTTATGCCCATAGTATTGAAAATAAAACTATTTCTGGGAAGAAGGAGTGTAGTTTTTTGCTTGTCTGTAAACTCTTTCTTTTAAAATGTGAGTACTGCTCCCATTTTTATCAACGAAAACTGGACTCAAGAAGAAAAAAGTAAAGAAAAGCATGCATATTATAATAAAAGTTCTGCTCTTAAAAACTCTCTGTTTTATTGAATTATATTATAATATGGAACTCTTCTTTTTATTTTGTTTCAAATAAGCTGCAGCTGTAACTTTTGATTAATAAAGTTTTTTTTTTTTAAAAAAAAATTATAGTCAAGCCGTTTTGTACATAATAGTAAACAGTAATACTACAATATGTTGCTATACTGCGTGTATGAGCTGAACAATTAGACTGAAGAAGTTTTTTTGATTTTATTTTTATTATCAAGAAAAGCTGATTTCTAACTACAGCTAACATAAAATTGGTTCTAGTTGGCTACAGTATTATTTGTTGAAACACTGTAGTAGCAGATATATAGGTTGTCATCCTATATTTCCATATAAAGAAATTTTTGGGTAAATATGAAACCGAGAGTTATTGCTATTCTAATATTTTTAAAATGTGGGGAAAAATCAACTTAAAGGGGAACAATTTAATTTCTGGGATTTTTCTTTGCTTTTTTTTTTTTTTTTTTTGAGTAGTAGAAAAAAAATGCACGTTAAGTTTCCAAAACATTTGAAACCAGCTGAACCCCAAGGCGAAAATCTTTTATTAGAGGAACGTAAACGTGCCTCGTTCCACTCTAACGACCTGATGGAATACATTTATGGAAGTGAATATATAAAAAAGCGAAACAATATACTCCAAATACTTGAAAATGATTCTGTTTTGGGGGATAAATCTCATCGCTATTACAATGGTCGCCGTATGCGTTTCAAAAAGTCTTTGGAAGCTGCCAGAAGATTTGCCGAGCTTCAGAGGTAAAGCATAATAGTTTTCATTTATCAAAAAAAAGACAAGCATTAAAATGTACTAATATTATGCTAGTCTCTATCATTGGAGCGACGCAGAATTTTTGATTGCAGAATCCCTTTTTGATGAAGCGAGCGCAGTAAATATAACGAGTATACAAGTGTTGTCCTCTTGTACAAATTTTTTTAATTAGTTTCGGCTTCACCGTTCGATGTTTATGCCAACTATTGCCAACCAAGGCACAGAAGAGCAAAAAAAAATATATTTGGAACCTGCTTTGAGATATGAAATTATTGGATGTTATGCTCAGACAGAGGTACTGTAGATGAATACAGAAAATGTGTACTGAATGTTTAACAGCTCGGGCATGGATCGAATGTCCGAGGTTTAGAGACTACTGCCACTTATCGACCTGAAACAGGGACATTTGTACTTAACTCACCCACTTTGACGTCTTCCAAGTGGTGGATTGGAGGACTAGGTGTTGCTGCTAATCACGCTATTGTAATGGCTAGGCTTATAACACAGGGCAAAGATTATGGGCCACACCCATTCATTGTACAAATTAGAAATCTGGAAAATCATGAGCCACTGAAGGGAATTACTGTAGGTGATATTGGTCCAAAGTTTGGATTTAACACTGTCGATAATGGTTTCATTCTCTTTGACAATGTACATATTCCACATATTGCGTTTTTGGCAAGATATTCGCAAATAGAGGAAAAGACTGGTGCCTATGTTAAACCGCCTAACGAAAAGCTGACTTATGGCACAATGGTATTTGTTCGCGCCAATATTGTTTTGGGTAAAAAAAAAAAGAAAAGAAAAATGAAGCTTTTTTTAAATCAAGTCTAATATTTACTATCAAAAACCCACATTGATATTAGAGTCGTTTATAGTAATTGCTAGAGCGGCTACAGTGGCTGTTCGTTATTCGGCAATACGGGTTCAAGGATCAGATAGCTCTATACCTCAAAAAGACGGCACGAGACAGAATATGGAGACTGCTGTATTAGACTACACGATGCAGCAATATCGGCTGTTCCCTATAATTGCTCAGGCTTATGCTTGTCATTTTACCGGACAAGAAATGCACAAAACATACAGAGAAAACCAAGAAAAGATGGCCCAGGGGGACTTTTCATATCTTGCTGATCTTCACGCCTCATCGTCTGGCCTAAAAAGTTTAACAACTACCCTCGCTGTAGCAGCTATAGAGGAATGTCGAAGGGCTTGTGGCGGGCACGGGTACTCATTGTTTTCCGGTCTAGGGCAGTTCTATCAAGACTATCTTCCAAAAGCCACGGTATAAAATCTATAGACATAAAGAGAATATAGAGTACTCATTTTTAGAAATACAAATGCATGTACAAAATTAGTGGGAGGGCGATAATTACCTGTTAACACAACAAACAGCACGCTATCTTATCAAAACGATGCGATCACTAGCCACTCAAAAAAATAAGACAAACTTTTCTTCTCAATACCTTTCAGAATACATGTCAAACCCAAAAGCATCGTTTACACAAACAGACCGATTCGATCATCCAGAGTCATTACTATCGGCTTTTAAGTTCCGAGCAGCATTCCTTATTGATAAAGCAGTTTATGCGCTAGATATTCAAAAGGTCAACTGGAACGATCTGCTGATTGACGTTTATCGGATCTCGCGAGCCCATTGCCAGTTACTGCTTGTGTCTAATTTTATACAGGCTGCATGGAAAGGGCCAGACTCAAAAGTGAAGCAAGCACTTCAACAGCTTGCTCTCTTATTCTGTTTGTCTACTTTAGAGCAAGAAATGGCTGACTTCTTGGCTTGCGGTTATATATTGCCAGAGCAAGTACCCGAGGTGAAGCAACACCTAGTGGATCTTCTCAAATCAATTCGACCCAATGCAGTGGTTTTGGTTGACGCTTTCGGCATCCCAGACTATATGTTGAACTCCGCCCTGGGCGAGAGCAAAGGGGATGTGTATAAAAAGATGACAGCAATGGCTGAACTAGAACCCTTGAATCAGCAAAGAGTAGTTGACGGTTATGAACAGTATATCAGGCCGTTGATTTATAACGGTAAAAAAAACTGGAAAATAGGCAAGGACGGTATAGCTAGGCTTTAATAGATAATGCAGGTAGTGCTCATGTACTATTCTTAACGTATCATGATCTTTTATAAGCATTACAATTATCAATGAAATAAAGCCAAAGAACTGAAGTTCTATATATTTCAGATGTTTTCAAGCACCACTAAGAGCTTATTTTATAAAGCTAGTACATCTAATTCGTTATTAATTGAATACATGTTTTTACACTGAACAGTTGTGTAAAGGAATGTATATAGTGTGTATGTTTGTGCTTGTGCCTATATGCTTATAGAGAAAAAAACAAGGTTAGGGTTAACTGCAGTTTCCCACGATTGCTCTTTGTTAGGTGGGTAAGTAGGGTTCGCTAGTGTATTTTTTTGATTTCTCACGTTTCTTATATGGTTTTTTTTTTTTTTTTTTTTAAAAAAAAAGCGGGTACCACTTCAAACAGTTCTTTTTTATTCCTATTTAGATTTACTTTAAAAGATTAAATACAAACCAAATGTACGCAATTGTACGAGATATCTCGAGTTCCTTCAACCACTGCGAAACAGACGTTGATAATAGAGCGGACCCAATCAACATTGAGCTAGCCAAAAAACAACATGAGGCCTATGTAGAAACCTTAAAAAAATATGTAAAGCATGTTATTGAGGTGCCTGAGGATCCCTCACAACCAGGTAACTATAGAGATAAAAATACACACCTACAGCCTCTCCTTTTAAAATAGTAGTTGCATTTAAACATGAACTTATTGTTTTATTTTAGACTGTTGCTTTGTTGAAGACACAGCTGTGGTTGTTGAAGAAAAGGTTATTGTAAATCGACTTGGTGCAGAATCACGTAGAAAAGAAGTTGGAGCAATCGAAGAAGCCTTAAAGAAAGTAAGGGTACCAGAAAAGAGGCAGAAAACTGAAAGCTTACAAAAAACAAAAAAATAGATCCCAGCAATCAAAGAAATTGTCCACATGCATGAAATAGACCCCCAAGCGACTTTGGATGGCGGCGATGTTCTATACACAGGAAAGCATCTTTTTGTGGGCCTCTCCAATCGCACAAACCAACGTGGTGCCGATGTTCTAAATAAGGTAAACAAAACAACCCCCGTCCTTCCCCTTACCCTTTTGCCCAAAAAGAGAAAGCTTGTATATGGGTTCACTAAACACATAGTCACAAGGTTTTTGCGGAAAAATGCCCTGTTTATACCATTAAAAGTCTTGTGGGGTACAGCTCGCTTCATTTCAAGTGTATTGTCAGTATGCTTGATGATCATACTTTGATAGTTACGGATCATAGTGCCGGTCTAGATGTGATAAATGAAATCAAAGGCTACACAAAAGACTGGTACAGCATAATTAAGGTTCCTGAACAAATTCCTTCCAATATCCTCAGCCTGTCTCATGGTAAATTTGCCGTGTATCAAGAAGGTTTTTCTGCGACTGAAAAAATATTGATTCAAGAATTGAAAGAGAAGAGGAATGTGGAAATGAAATCACTGTGTATGAGTGAGCTCATTAAAGCTGATGGCGCTTTGACCTGTTGTTCTATACTTATTGGTTAGCATACCAAAAAAAGATATAGAGCAGAGAAAAGGTAATGCAATAAAATCATACGACACAAACAAAATGACATAATTTGATGGTATTGTCATTTTTTAACTGTTGTATTTCAAATGCAAAAGGTCTTTGCTCATGCTTACTTTGGCGTATTCTTTCTTTTCTGTCAATTGATGCATTAACAATAAATAAAAGGAGGGCTTTTACTTTTTATGTATAAATATCCCACTTCTTTTCCCTTTTTTTCTTTTTTCTTTTTTTAACTTTTTCTTTTCTTTCTCTTTTCTTTATTACTTTATTTTAGTCTCTGTTTTTCTTGAGACTATAAAGTACTTAATTTCTTTACATTCTCTCAAGCTATTTGCTTTTCATTAGTACTATTATTTTGTGTTTTACTCTTGTTTTTGTTTTTTTATAAGCTTAATTATAATAAAAATGAAAAGAAATAATGCTACCAGCACAAGGTTTAAAGATAAATTATTCCCTTTACACAGATCAATTACAGACGATAATGACAATACGTATAACGAAAAGCACCCTTCGCCGTTTACCCGTCTAGTATCCAAGTTGTTAGGTATTATATCTGCTAGTTTGTTCTCTGTTCTTATCATGTTTAGGACTAAAAAAAGTGGAGGAGCAAAAGAAGCCTCGTTTAAGGCATAATAAGTCACATTCAACTACGTCAATTACAAAAGGTTCAGTAATATTATCATCTTTAAACCAACTAGCTAGCCCAGATACCCCCCATGATACAAATCTGCCGAAAAGAAAAACTACCATTGCATTTGCTGAACCCAACCTCAAAGAGTCAACAGATAAAAGGGACCAAGACGAGACAAGCTCCATTTCGTCTTCTAGCCTAGTCAGTATCTCTTCTCTAGAGAGCTCGGTATCTTCTTTAAATTCTGTGACAGAACCTTCTTTTGTTATGATTCATAAAAAAGAGGAGCCTGGCCGATCCACTGCGAGGGATGTTTTGATGAGCTTGGCTACAGCTACTTCTACCAAAACTTCGTTTTTAGCGGATTTCGATATGCCCCCTATTGTTTTACAGGGGCGTAGACAAGATACAGAGCCTGTTTTGACAGAAGCTATGGCAGAAAAGGTAAATTGAGAGGACTTTTTTTTCTTTTCTTTTTTTTTTTTAATAAAAGACGCGACATGTTGACACTTGACTAAAAAAAAAAAAAAAGATTCGACCATATATTCCACGAAGATTCCGTGTAGCATCTAGCTGGAACCTTCTGTACAGTCTCGATCAGAATGGCGTTAGTCTTCAAAGTCTTTATTCTTCTACACAAAACTATGAAGGGCCATGTATTATGATTTTTAAAGATGCAGATGAGCAGGTAAAAAAAAACATACATAAAAGGAATGACCTAATTTTATATTCATTAGCTTTACGGCGCTTATCTGAGCCATACACTAAGATGTCAAAATAATGCATATTATGGAACAGGTGAATGGTAAACAGACAAAAACGTACGTCTATGCATTCTCTAACTTATTTTAATTGAAGTTTCTTATGGAAGCTAACGTCAGAATATGAGCACAAAAAAGAGGAGCAGGCCTTACCAAAGATTAAGGTTTTCCCTTGGACAGGAAAGAATGACTATATGATTTTATGCAATACAGATTTCATTGCAATCGGCGGAGGGTAATTATATATTTGTCAAAAAAAAAAAAAAAAAAGCTTTGCTTATGAATACAATCGTAGAGATGGATGTTTTGGTCTATGGCTGAACTCAGACCTAGAAAAAGGCTACAGCGCTACTTGTCCTACGTTTGATAATGAATCTCTTTCCATTAAGCCGCAATTTGAATGTATGGAACTGGAAGTTTGGGGCTTCGGCATATAAGCGCACGCTCGGTTAATTTTATTTTGTTTGTCGTTTCCCTCTATAATTATTTCACCTTGTTTTTTTTTTTGTATTTAGCCTTTTTTATATTATTATTATTGCAGACAAAATAGAAAATTGTTTATTTTTGCATCAAAAACCGTATTTAAGTATCTTAAAACACTTAAGAGGGGCGAGGGAGAGTGAAAGAATCCCAAGAACTCCTATTTGTATCTTCATATGATTTTCATTACAATCAAAACTTTATTAAATATTTTTTTCCATAGATTCTTTAATTATAAACATCAACTTATTTGTTATTGTTTTCATCTCAGGAGTACATCACACTATATAAGCTTCAAAAGTATGTTAATTATCTCATCTGACAGTTTGAAACACCATTAGGTCCAGAGGCATAGATATCTCCCTCCAAAACTTGAATTTGTGTCACTCCAAATGCTTTCAACTTTTACCAAACAATGATTTTTAGTTCAGCCAGTCTGTATTTCTTTTTTTTTACTTACTGGAATTCGGTTAAAGGTTGGAACAAAAAACCGGTTTCTAGGCTGAATTTCAACTGTCTTTTTGAGTTTGTAGGTATTTGTATCCCAAATCTAGACACAGACGTGTAAACAATGGGTCTATCTAAGGAGGGAGATACCCAGACTTACCTTTAGTTCTCCATCAATTGACCCAGTAATAAGCGATTTGTTTTCTGAATCAATAGTAACTGATCTAATACGCGATTGATGAGCTACAAAGGTATGCATTGTTGTACGCTGTCGAATATCAGATACAACTTTGTATTTTTTGTGTCAGTTTTGCTTTCTTGTTTTTCTTTTTAGTTTTATGCCTTTCATTGTTACCTATTTCGCCTCGTTTGCCTCCAGAAAATAAAAGCTGTGTATCTGAGTCATATGTAACAGCATATGCTCCAGATTCATGGCCAGGTAATGCTACATCATCGTGGTTTATTTTCTTATCGTTAATTGATGTTCACATTCTTTAAAACCAATTACTTACAGCATATCATGGCTTTTGAGGGAGGCAGTAGCGTATCCCACAAGCAAATATGGTCACGTCTGAAAACAAAAGTAAGTGATTGAAAATCGCAAACGCAAAGGTGTTCTTACTTTCTACTCATCGCTAAAGAAGTGCCTGCCGTGGCTACCAAACTGCTTGAATCAACAAACGTAAAGTCTCGCGTTGCTTTTGAGTGACAGTTAATGCTCTAATAAAAATACAACTGATTAATATATACATCTTTAGCCATACACCAGCTTACATAATAAGGCTTGTTAGAATGAGCATGGGCATCAAAGCGCCACAAGCACAATGATCCGTAGGTGTCCCCAGCTGCAAATTTTTGTCCAAAGTGGTCAAAGTGAATTCTAATTACACGTTTTCATTAAACGTTATTTAAAATAGACTCTATCTTTTTTCAATTGTACCTAGTAGTTTTCCCTTGACATCCGTAATAATTGGCTATCTCTCTTTCTTGACCAAACTGCCATAAAATAGCGGAAGGGCTGGTGTTACTATTAATCTCACATCCAGTAATATCTATTCAAAATAAATATAATTCTTCTTTGTCTCTTTCTCTATATTACAGAATGGATATTGAGGGTGGGCCTCGACACAGGCTCCTGTCACATTTCTCTTGAATACAATCTAAACAGAGTATTTGTAAGTTTGGTATTACGCCAAAAAAAAAAACAAACAAAAAACTCCCAGTTACCATTTTGTCTTTTTCTGCATGATCTGTCATTAAGGGACTTGAGGCATTGGATGCTTTAGTGGATGAGTCTCCTTTGGCTAAAGATTTTTTCAAGGAGTCGTAGACATACTCTAAATTTATGTTTGGGGAACCTTTCTGTGCATGCTCTTCTAATGCACGATTACCTGCAGGTGACATCAGCGTAGGAGTACCAAGCATTGATGTTCTTGACGCTTTGTGCCGTAATGGTTTCGGTGTAGCCATACTAGAGTTAGGCTCATTGTCGTTGTCCGAAGAGTCTATATCTTCGTCTTCTTCGGTGTCCGGATAACTATCGATATGATGTTCATGACCATATCCTGCAGAAGATGCAGAGCGTGTTCTAACTACTGGTTGCTATTTTTTTTTCAGTCAAGACATTATATCACTTAATTCTTTAAAAATATGTCCTTATACTTACAGAACTAATTGTTGTTACCTTTGAGAGGTCAATTTCTTGTATTTCTGACTTTAGGCAAACAGCCATAGCATTGGCTGACTAAGTTACACATGTTTAAGTTTGGTTTCTTTCTTTTCTTTTCTGCAGAATACATACAGGGTTAATACAGAAAGCATATGCAGTACTAGGCGCACTATACATATTATTGAAGCGTATCGGATGGTCATCATATATGATGTTGATATTGGCACGCTAGATTATACATGTGGAAATATGAATCGAAGGTTGACAAACGACTTTTTTTTTTTTTTTTGGTTACTTACAGTAAAGTCAATAAATGGCAAAAGCCTATCTGGTGAGCAAAGGCTTTTGATTGAATGCCAGTATTTTCTTTGTCGTAAAGTCTTGAATTGGGCTAATACATTTTCTATCGGGACAACAAAAAATACGACAGCAATTTAAGATCAGTAAACATAAATAAGGCAAAAAACTGCCTACGTCTTGTCATTTTGGATTCAAGTTGTATTTCAATCTTCTTCTTGATGCAATGTGCGCGGTAGGCAATGGGATCCAGCAAAGTCGTCCATATAAAATCGGATATAAGCTCTATTTATATAATTAGTTTTGTAAACATCGCTGCTTTTTTCTCTACCTCCAAGATTGTGATGTTTTCCTTGGCACTGCATAGAGTGCTCAATGGAAGAAAGCAAATAATTGAGAGAAGCTGCTTCTAACAAGTTGGCTGCAGTTGACCGGTCTTGAGAGTCAATCAAAGGTCGATAAACTTCTTCAAGCATATCAAAACCAAACATACTACTCCCATCAGAAAGACTGTCAAACTCCTCAGGGATCATTTCAACCTGTTTGCAGTTAACAATGTTGAATATCAGTGATTGTATAGTGGCTGTGTATATACATGCTTACCATTTTCGTTTCGTTTTTCAAAAGCTGATTGAAGCAATTGGAAATAGCGTTTTCGCTATTAGTGTTTACTCCAACTACATCCAAGAAAGACTTCAAATGGTAGAGTAGACGCCAAACTTTTTCATACTGTCTTTCTTTCAGAGTAACCAAAACAGCGCTGATGTATGTTGTGAGGGCGATTTGTTTTGTTGTTAGTGTGGCAGTCTCAGGGTTACAATAGCGCGATCGAAGATCACTCCAAATTTCAAACGTTTTAATAACGTGCCTAAAGGAAAAGTTTGTGTGTGTTAGTAACTTCACTTTTTTTTTTTTTTTTTTTTTTTTTCGTTTACTCTGTCCAGTGCTCTACAAACGCTAATGTTGAATAATCAAAGTCTTGAGGCATCAGGGCAACTTCGTTCACCTCAAAACAGCCCACTTTAAACGCTCTCAAAAATTGGTGGACATCAAAGTTGTCAGGTACTCCATCATGTAATATATATAAATACAGAGGAAATACATCTGTTTCAATACTTTTTTCCATTAAAAGTCGCGAAAATATATGTGGAGGAATTTTGACGGATTGTCCGAGATCTAAAATAGCCTGTCGATTTTGTAAAAATCTAGTACGGTATTTCATCTCATAGATATTATCTGGTTCCTTCAATCCATTGTAAATAGCAGAGGCAGCATGAAAAAAGGTCTAAAAAGCCAAAGTTTTCCAAAAAAAAAAAAAAAAAATCAGTACATGTATTTTTTTAAAAAGAGTAAAGTCGACAAACCTGCAGCAGACGAACTACTAACATAGCCTTATAGGCATCAAGTCCATCATCTACATTACTGTTTTTTTTTGAATCAGCTTCATCTTCGCTTACAGCTTTTTTTTCACTGGCAAAGATGTCTTCCTCGTCATGCAGTGTTTCTGTTTTAGAAGCAAAAATGTCAGAATCGTCATCATCAAACAAGTTGGAGGCGTGTGATGGTTTATAGGGGGTAAATATATCCCCCTCTGCAAACAGGTCTGCGGCATGCGAGGGTTTAGAGGGAGCAAATATATCTCCCTCTTCAAACAAATCGGTAGCGTGAGAAGGTCGAGTATCGTCAGTAGCAAATAGGTCTTGAGCACGAGCTGGCCGGCTGGGTTCTTCCCTAAATATGTCATCTGTTTGAGAGACATTAAGCAGATTCTCTGTCTTATTTTGACCTGAGACATGTGTTAAGTTTGCCAAGTGTGTTGGTGGGCTTATTTGATATTTTGTTAAAATATGTAATGCCAATAACGGACATCCCAACCTTTCGTATGCTTTAGAAACATGCAAAGAAAGGTCATACTCTAACTCGTATGGTACACTTATATCTTGTATCTGTCTAGTTTTTAGCTGATGGTACAAAACGAACGCATTGGGATCTTGTAGGGCTGATATAGAGTCCTCACGATGCTCTGCATCATTTGAAAATTGAGATAAAGGAGCAATAAGTGCAAGGATTGAATTTTTTTGCTGATCAAGTATCCAGTAGGCCATGCTGACGAGCCATCGATCGTTGGACTGAATCCCAATTGGAATAACTGTACTTTCCAGTATCTCTTTCAGGACTGGACTATGATCGCCTGTATAAAACCTAGTCAACACATGCTCTTTTTTTTATGTTTCATTTTATGCAGTTCAGTGTACCTTCGTATACTCTACAGATTGCTATAGCCAATTGATAGTCTTTCATATTCTTCAAAATGACATTAACAGCATCCCTCAATTTGTCTGCCAATAAAAAGAAGGCGGCAGCATACTCTAATTAAAAAGTGGTGTCGTGTAAATAGCGAGCTATTATATATCATCTATTTAACCAAACCAAATCTTTGTTTTCCAAGTAAAGCAAACGCATTTTTGGAAGCCGCTGTCTTCCAACGAGGCTGATCAAAATCGTTTGCGAGAAATCTTAGCATAGCTGCTTGCTCTTTATTGTGGCTGGCGGCTCTCCACAGTCCTAGTAGCAGACTCTTTTTACCCAATGCTAGATAAAACAGGGTGCACCCTACAGGATCTTTAAAATCACCTTGCGATAAGTAGATGTTTCGGGCTATAGACGTCATTTGCTCTCTCTACCAAAGTAAGAACGAAAGTAAGCTATTAAAGATTTCATACCACAGTTTCAGCTTTTTGAAGCCACAAAAAAACACCCAACGATCTAGCATCTTCCCAAACAAACTTTTCGCCGCTTAGACGAATGCATTTTTCTAGCAATAGGTCTTGAGATTGGCTATGCAAAGCCCAAGCAAAATCTTTTGCTTGTAGATCTGGTTGCTTTTGATCTTCTGGAAGCTGTTGGTTTAAGTGAAAATGATTTTCTATTAATGCAGTAAACCTAGCTCCATTTTCGTCCATAGAATCTCCTTGATTGGATATCTTGAACATGCTTTAGTAGAAAATAAAAAAAAAAAAGCTTTTTTTTTTGTATACCTCAACAATAGTGTTAACCATAGCAATCAATTGGAATTTGTCCTTTTTCGAAACTCCAGGTAAGTTTTTACTTTTTAGACTGTAAGCAAGATTCTTTGCTTCGTTGCTTGTCAACAGTCGAACTTCATCTTCGTCTTCGTCAGAGCTGCTATTGTATCTGAAATAAGCAAAGAAAATAGCAGTGATTAAAAAAATCTTTTTACCCTTCCGTTTCACTATCATCAAATAAAGAGTTGTATACGCCTTTGGATGATTTAGCAGACTCGGTCTATGGCGGGAAAAAGTAAATAGAGTGAAAATCATCCCTCTTTTTTTTTTTTTTTTTTTTTTACAGAAAAGAGCGATTACATTTTGTAGTCTGAAAGTATTAGAAAAAGAAACCGGTGGTATTTCAGTAATTGTGTTGTCATCTTCATCCACAAACTGCTTCAAGAAATTATATAAAGTCAACAACACGTTATGGACCAGCTCCATTTTTCCTAAATATAAAAATAAGACAGTGTGTTCTGGAGGAGATGTTCTTCATACCCCACATGATGTAGTGAATTAGATGATGGGGATGATAAAAGGGCAAGGGCCCATTCATATCGTATGTCACATCATAGATACTAGACATTGACTCCATTTTATCATTACCGTCTCGCGTTTCTATTTTGTATTGGTATTAGATCAAAATTTTTCTGTCTGTATATCGTTTACGTTTTGGAATAGTTTCATCTTCTGTAAGCCACTTGAGATAACACCTGAGCTGGTTTCCTGCTGCAACAGTCAAAACACCATAATCTACCCAAGCAAGAGCAGTAATATCCTCTGGTCTAAAAACAGACAAACAAATGTTACAACTACAACGGAAAAGCGGGCCTTACGTGTCTATTTTAAACGTAGTATAGCAAGTCCATTCAATCCGAAGCTCGTTATTCGATGCTCGCTTATGACCATAAATAGCTATATGTTTAGGAAATGCCACTGCCAAAATACATTGAGCGTCCGACGTAACGTTCCAGGCAATATCCTTTATTGGTTCACTGGTAAAAAGTTAGTAGGATGGCTTTTTTTTTTTTTTTTATAAAAAAAAGTTACTTGAAATCAATGGTCTGTTCACATGTTGGCGCGATGCCAGCGCGCATATCGGACCAAATGGAAAGGCTCTTTGACTGATCCCCTGAAACAATGGCTACTGTGTTAGGCGTACAGTATTTGATATTCTGAACAAGCATAAAAGAAGGAAGTGGTAGGGTGTATAGTATGTCCCATCGGATAGGCGTATCACTATCCGATGGAATATGAAGGGTATAAAACAAAATGGTCGAGCCAACAAACAAAGCAATAGCAGGTTTTTTCTCAAGAGTTAGTCTGTGAAACAGCTTAGAGGCTGTGTTTGTTGCCCACTGGCTTGCGGATACACCTACAGTCGGTGGACATTCCCAGTTCATCTCTTGAACACCTCTTGATACAATAAAAAAATCATTGTCTGTTGTAGTTAGTTCCCAAGAATATATCTTGTTTGTAGAGGCAGAGATACAAATGATGATATATGACTTTGTTTCAGTCGTTATTTCGTCCTCTACATTATAGACGTATAAATCCGAGAGCAGCGGTAATTCACCTTCCACAGAGCAAATTTTTGTACTGTGATGTATATGGCAGTCTTGTTGATCAAACTCATAAACTCGTAGCTGACTACCATCATAAACACAAGCATATTTTTCTATAATATTCAAAGCGATGAATGCCTGTCTTTTTCCTTTGTATATAAAAACATTAAAAACCGACCTTTTCCTATGGGTGAAGCTAATATAAAAGAGGAATCAACCGTAAGCGAGCAATCGACTTGAAGCTCGCTAGTAACACGGCTGCAGGTCTATTCATTGTATTTATATGTGCATATACATATACATATATATATATATATATATATATTTGAATGGAAATAATTTCGATACTCCTTGGAGATCTTGTACTTACGTCTCTTAGTTCGTATTTCCAGACGTTCAATTGTCCATCAACGCCAATAGTACAAAATCTGTTTTTGTGCGATTGATAGAGTTTACTAATGGCATTTTGATGCCCCAACCAAGTGTATTTTAGGTGGAGTTTAGGGGAAAATGAAGTTGTATCTAAAAAATCAACGAGGTTTAAACTATAGCATCTCAGTTGGCCATGTGGGTTGTAAGCAATAAGAGACAATTCAACAGGTTTGATCGTAGCTATATATTGAAAAAGGCAGACCCGCCTCAGTTCCTGCTATATATACTTTTTTTTAAAAAAAAAACAAAACTAAACTCTTACATGAAGACTGAATATGAGCATAGTCATGTAGGATATGAGTGGGATTTAGAAAGTATATGACATGGAGCGGGTCTATTGCTTTTGCAACTCTCAATACAACAAAAACTCTGGGTATCCTTCTTGGCCATGTGTTTAAATGCTATTCTCATCCCAACTTTTAGCTTTATAAAGTACACTTTGTAACCTCTGCCTTGTCCTTCTCCCTCCTTTTTTTTTTTTTTTTTTTTTTTACCTGAACTCCCCAAAAAATCAATGAGCCGTCAGCCTGGATTCTGAATAGTAAATCAGGGGTATCTCTCACACGGTCTTTGATTCTCTCGAGTCTTTGATCAAGACGACTGTGTTTTGAATGGAATTTGAACTGAGTATGTATAGCAGCCAGAAGCTCATCGCAACCAATGTAATGAATAGGCGAAAATTCGTCTTTGTCTTCTAATCCCTCATCTTCACTTGTGACAAGAGACTGATTGGAATCGATTACAGCACACATATATAACACATGAGGTTTTTCTGGGCTTGTAGGGCTCCAGAATCGGCCTATGCCATCGCGTGCCATGGTAAATAAGGTGCAGTCACCCTCTTTAGAAGAGGAAGACACCCGCCAAGCAAAGTGAACAACGCAGGCTGGGTGTGGAAGAAAACTAAAGCTATAGCCAGCCTCTTCTTTGTGCCAGACTGTGACGATACGATCCGACTATTTTACCAAATAAGAAGGGAAAGCACCGGTCAACCCATCGTTACTTTTTTTTTTTGAAGGCGTCTTTGACCTACCTTACTAATCGTTGCAAATAAGCTCGATTTAGGCTCAAACTTTGCATAGATCACGTCAGTAGCCGGCTTCTTGCTCCAAACAGTTTCCCAGTCTGTCTCATATCGCCAGATAGACAGAGTTTTACCTGCGCACAATAGCTCATCTACTCATTTACCCATAAGTTTTTTTTTTTTTTTTTTTTTTTTTTTCGAAATAAAAGATAAACTTTACTGTTTTGACTCCAATCGAGACAGTGAATGATTTCAGAGTTTGTGATAAAGGTTTTTTCAAGCACCCATTGGTGATGTTGGCTTGGTGTTAAAACAGCTACATTGTTTCGGTAAGCAAAGGCAATCTGTAGAGGATAAAAGATAAAACTTTAAAGTTGATGGCGTTGTTCCTTTTCGAGTATACATGTATATATGTATATATTCTAAGCTATCTATTTACTTTTCCTGTTCTGCTGTTGCCTGAAACAGAGGAGATGAGGTGTGATGGAGTGGATTCAAATATCGAAGCTGCTGTAATGCTTTGAATAAGCTGGTTGGGGTCGGCATAAATGATTATTTTAGATCCCGTTGCATAGACCTAGAAGACAGAGAGGTTTAAAGTGTGTTCTAATAGTTTATTGCCTGTTGACTGTACTATGAATCTATCGCGGTCGTAGGTAAAAGTGTGAATGGCTTGATGAGCTGGATTGACCTGTCCAGGACAAATTTGCTCCAAAAACATTACCAATTAAGAACTACAGAAAGAAAAAAAAAAAAAAAAAAAAAAAAAAAAGGGAACTGAAAATTTAGAAAATAGGGCAAACACACACACACGCAAACGTACCGAAAAATGACAGATGTTGAGAAAAAAAAAATAAAAATAAAATAAAACGAGCTATTGAATGGGCGACAAGTCAGGTTTAGATGGGATACAATGGAATTGCTAGAAATTCAGTGTCTACTGGAGCGTTGTGACTTTATTTAGGAGACAGCGTTGATTGGGCAACCAGTAAGCGACCACTCAAGAAAGCAAAGACCACTACAGAAAGCTATCAGGGGGAGAAGTTTTAACGCTCTACGTACAGAAACCGAAACAGGAAACCCATCTTGCGGTGCTCTAGTAGCCCGTAGTGCAGTCATTGACTTTCGACATGCTATTGGCTATCGGATTGAGCTTATAAGGCAAAGAACAAGATGAGGTCATCCTGTCAAACACAGCCCTATCGTTCTAGACTGTCATGTGAAAAAGATCAAGTACCAGTGCGATCATGAGCAGGAGAATCGTTTTGCATAAAAAACACGTTGATCCCCTAACAAAAGCCACATTTGTGTCCTCAGAATGATGCAGTGTCATCAAACTGAGATCATGGCTGAAGGAAATGGCGTCACGTGACGGTTTCTGTTCCAATGGGTGTCTTTGATCCAAAGGCTGTAGCGAGTGGATAGCAAGGTAAGGCATGTATGATTCCCTTTGTTGTTTTGAATTCTTTTTCAGCCTTTTTTTTTTTTTTTTTTTTTTGTAATCGCCATTGATTGTTTGCTGCGTCTTTTTATTATTTCGCAAAAATAGACGTAATGTCCATTTAAGATAATGAGATTTCATTCAAAGTCAGAAAAAGAATAGACCTGCTTTCTTTTTTCTTATTCTTTTTTCTTACTTTATTTCTTTTGAAAGTATGTTTTCTGAAGCCACAGTGATATCTTCACCCACACTGTCCGAGCCTGATGTTGGTATGGGTATTTTTGCAGAGAACAAAGGGTGTTTGTCTGACAGCGAGTTTTAGATTATCTATCGATAGATGAGGAGAACCATTCATCGGTTGTAGAGCCTGAAGCGGATAAGCCAGTGGATCATGTCATCTTTGTTATTCATGTAAAGCAGTGATTTGAACAAAAAAGAAAAAAAAAAAAAAAAAGAGAGAGAGAGAGAAGGGGGCGGTCTTGAACTAACGTTTATTTACAGGGAATTGGCCAAGTAAGACGAAAAGAAAAGGGTTATAATATCATCCTTACTAAATTTTCTATACACCCGGCGATAGCAAACAGAGCAGTACGGCCAATTCTATAGACACAGTAAGAAATCAGGTTTAGCTGTCTTTTACTGACCCCGCCTAAAGTTGAGAATTTACAGGAAGTGACTCGACAGGTGTTACAAACCAAGGTGCCGGATCACGATGTCCGTATTGAACTGATCCCTATTGAGTGGCACAAGCATATTCATGAGGTGGTGGATCCTACACTGAAGAAGATCACTCTGAAATCGATACCTACCATCCGGTTGATAGAAAACGAATATCTGGCGGACGTGTTGTTTTACTTTTCAAAAGACCGTGGCCAGAAAATCATCGACAACGTCACACACCTCTTCAATACATCTTATGAGCATTTTATGGAGAACCACCCGGGTTTCAACGGCAAGATTATCATTCTAGGTTATTCTTTAGGTGGCATTATCTCGTGGGATATATTATGTCATCAGCGTGACAGTCTTACGAAGGAGGAACAGGCCCAATACAACAAACTAGACATTTCATATACAAAACTTGCATTTAAGCCTGACTATCTCTTTGGTCTCGGCTCTCCTATTGGCGCCATTCTTACCTTCCGTGGCCAAGACCCTAAGCTATACCATCCAGACCCTACTATTCAATTTGAAAACATTTTCCATCCTTTTGACCCATTGGTAACCAGAAAAAAAAAAAAAAAAAAAAAAAAAAAAAAGCCAGTGTTAAAACAATCCTCTCTTAGGGTTATCGGTTTGAGCCCTTGTTACATGATTCCTTTACAGAGAAACCTGCTGTTCTTGTCGAACGGTCGATACCCATTGGACCTTCCTTTTCGTTTCCTTCTTTTCCACTCTCTTCTTCCCTTTTCTCCTTCTTTTCT
The DNA here is from genome assembly GCA_025677835.1 of Sporodiniella umbellata. Taxonomy (NCBI): domain Eukaryota; kingdom Fungi; phylum Mucoromycota; class Mucoromycetes; order Mucorales; family Rhizopodaceae; genus Sporodiniella; species Sporodiniella umbellata. The sequence goes on from JAIXMR010000054.1 coordinate 18,785, forward strand.
TGGAAACAAGAAAAACCGTCCAATGCGATCTATGAAGCGACTACGGATGTTGCCAAAGATCAACAAGAATCGATCGTGAGTGGCTTCTTGCCCTCGCTCCTACAGTATTTTTCCAAAGGCACGTCGAAAGCCAACAAGGAAAGCGAGCCAGCTTGTCCGGTCGACTGGGAAGCACAAAAGCAGCACGTGCCTTTACCAGAGGCATTTGACAAGCTGACGTCGGTCGATGCACTCTTTCTGAGCCCACGCCCTTCGTTCACGCGAGCCAAAACCTGTGCGCCTTTCCCAGAGGAGAATGAAGCAGGGGAGAAACCAGGCCGGGCTCCGCTTCGGAAGAGTATGACAGAACAGAGCCACCATTGGGTGGAAGTGCTAGGCGTGGACGGCCAACGTCTGACGATGTCACGTCCCGAGGCAACGTCATCAGAGGCAACGTCCTCAGGCCAAGACCTCTGGGCGGATCTCAACCAGGAGCTTCATAAGCCAGGACCTGCGATCACCTCACCTGGTGAATCCAAAGCAGACGTGGCTCAGGAGAGCTCTGTACCTGAATCGGAAGCGAAAGAAGAAGACAAAATGACCGAACAAGAAGCAGAAGAAACCCTACAACGCCATCTGCCAGGGGGTCGTCGGATTGATTTCGTACTGCAGCCGGAAAGTGTCATGTCCATGATCGCAAACGAATATCTTATCGGCTTACGTGCCCATTTCTCTTATTGGACCAACAAGGACTTTATTTGGCACATGTTGCGTCGTGTAGATAGTCTGGATGAAAAGAAATCTTCTTCTTCATCGGTCAGCAGTAGTAGTAATACAAGTATTCGTTCGAATGATAAAAACAAGTAGAGACAGAAGAAAATAATAATAATAATAATAAAAAAATAGATGTATTTATTTATGATGAGAGAGAGAGAGAGAGAGAGAGAGAGGGGGGCTTTCTTGTGGAGGGTCTCAATGAAAAATCCAATGACAAACCAAAGGGATAATCAAGAGAAATCGATCCAGTGAGATGATGGCAGCAGCAGAATGAGAGCTTACCACTTTGGTGTTCTCTTGGTTTGCTGCGGAGGGTATAGAAGGTACTTGAGGATGGCCTGGTGAGACATGGGTGTGAGTGAGGGGAGAGGTAGGCTGAGGTCGATTGGATTTGATGGATTGGGTATGAGAAAGGCTTTCGGCATGAGTTTGGGAAGCCTTGAGGGTGGTTTTCTCTGATAGGTTTGTTTCCAGTGTGGGTTCTAAAGAGAGTGAAGGGAGAGAGGTGGCTAGGTCTGGGGTAGCGTCTTGTATATGAAAGAAATTGTTGACTGCCTTTTCTTTGGCTTCGATCCATTCCAACAAGCCCCAATCAGCGCCACCTGTCTTTTCGCCAGATCCATAAACACCTTCGAGCAGGTTCTGATGAGCTTGCTCGAATGTCCAGCCATAGTTATTTCCGGGTGAACGCTGGACGATGGATCGATCCCATTGAAGGTCAGGCGCGATAAAATCGTAACGTGCATTGAGGTAGTCACCCAAGGTTTGACGGTTAAAGATCTTTTCGACCGTGATTTTGAGGTAAGTCTCAAAGGTGTTTTTGATGAGGGGGCTTTCCAAAAGGCGATTGATGACCACGGCATGAGGAAATTTACGTGTGAATTCTGTATAGGGTAAACTGACAAAGCTACGGTCTTCTTGAAGGTTGATGCCAAAGGTAGCATCAAAATCCTGACCTAGAAAATAGACCTTGTTTTTGTCATTGAGGTCGATATAGGCACCATCGTTGGTCTGTTCTTGCCAGTAGCCATCCCAGTCTCCGGTCAAGAATTCCATGATCATAAAACGAAGAAACTGATCATAGTCAAAGTAGTCTGCGATCGCTTTGACCTGATCCTCCTGAGCAAAGTTGACACTTGCAAACGAACGCGCGAAAGGCGCGATGCCCTCTTGACTCACCGGGGATTCTACGTTGGGCACAAAGCTATCAAAGTCACCTGGGAAAGCAAATGAGGCACCTGAAGCACCATCAAAGAGTCCTCCGAGCTGCTGAGGTGTATTACCACGATAGAACATGGCGTTAATATACGAGTACATGACCACGTCATCCAAGAGATTGAAGGTGCCCATGCCCTCTTTATTGATAAAGAACCGGATCATGTTGGCTTCGTTTGCATAGGTGCCCATTTTGCGAAGAATGTCTGCGTACAGTTTTTCTCGTTGTTGTGTAGGATCTTCTTCCATATGTCGAATCTTGAACCAATTACGGTTGGCCATAAACTTTCCTTCAGGTAAAGCCCAGATCCAGGATTGTTTTGCATCATTGTTTTTACGTCCAGGTTTATGTAGTCCAAAAGTACAATCCTATCGATGGTTTAAGTTAAATCCGCCCCCCCCCCTTTTTTTTGTTTGTTAGATGTACACTTACTTCAAATGTATGAACTGAGTCTGGACCAATAAAAGTGATTTTTGTCTTGTAAGTTAATTTAGGTACGTTTGTAATTAAATTATTCATTTCTATCGTGTCTCCAGTAACAAAGATAGATGGAATATAGTTACTATCCCAAATCGGGTCTTCTACATCCCCACGCGTCCAACTGTTTTCGGTAAGAATGCTAGGCAATTCTGGAATGTTGGCATAAGTCACCGGTCTACCGAAAAATTCATTTCTTGTACTTGAAGTGCCATCCATGGTACGTTGAAAACTTTCAGAGACACCATCTGCCACATACTATACAAAAAAAAAAAAAAAAAAGAGTACGTATGTTGACTAAGCGATTCCGATAATAAATGGCAATGGAGAGTGAAAAAGAAAAAAAAAAAAAGATGTGTGTGTGTTTTTTTTTTTTTTTTTTTTTTTTTTTTTTTGGCAATTTATTTACATTATAAGTCTGCCCGTCTTTGAGTTCTGCTGTTCCAATATAATAAGGAACATCTGCATCCGGTGCGTGTAAATAAGTAAAGGTATTTTCTACTTTGACTTGCACTTGACTTTTCGCGTCAGGAACAATCACTTTAAAAGTCACTTTGGTAGCATGGAGTGTGACAAGATAAAAGGAGAGAACAAGCAAAGACTTCATAATTCAAAAAAAAGAAGAAGAAGAAAAAGAAAAAAAAAAAAAAAAAAAAAAGAGAAACATACTTTAGTTTACTAGATTACAGATGATTTTAATAAACGTTCAAAGTGATCATGTAAAAAGGAAGAATAAAGGAGGCAGCCAAAAAGAGTATTTTAAACTTGACTTTTTTTAAAATATAGAAAAGTTTGAATTGAATGAATTAAAAAAAAGCCAATCGTTATCCAAACTCCTGATGGACCTTTTTATTATTATTATTTTTACCAAAATGTCTGTGCGGTGTATCTATCTAGATTTCTATCCGTCGCGTTACTTTTGATGACAGGGACACGCTTCAGTCTCCGACAGTCCAATCAAAAACGAACCGTTTTTTTTTTTTTTTTTTTTTTTTTTTTTTATTGGGACAGTCTTGTTACGAACGTCATAGGCTATTTTCTTTCTACCTAGATTTTATCATCGTAGTCAAGAGCTAGAAAAAAAAAAAAAAAAAAGTGTGTGTGACTATGGACCGAAAGTCAAGGACGTCAAGATTAGCTACTTTGGATGAAACGAATGAAGAAGTCAATCTATGGAAACAGATTTGTGATGCGCTTTCAAAACTGGAAGGAATTCAAAAGAACACGGCTTCTGTTGTGACGCATATCAACGAAATCCATACGCATTTAAATTTTGAAGAGGGTAAATAAATAAAGTGGTAGTAGTGATTGAGAAGCTATTTAGGATTACCAGTATCGATGAGCAAACGATTGATGGATTATTATCGTGGGGGTATTGACCTTTCTCATAACGAATCCAAGTAAGTGATGTGCAAAGGTGGTTGGTATTAAGTTGGCTATGACTAGGATTATTCATGACATTATTGAGAAAGTATCAGTGTTGATTGCTCTAAGGGATGCTTCAGAGTATAGCCATGGTAAGAAAAGTAAAAGGAGAACTGTTTGACAGTGTTTATGTAAATTAGTGATTGATCAGAAACGAAAGAAGAGAAGAGCGGATCAAGAAGAACAAACGGCGCCATTACAAAAGAAACCCAAAGTGTACAAATCATACAGGAATGATACGTGTCTAAAAATTATTCCAAAAAAGGGACATTTTAATGCCAGGCACCTCCGTTGCAGCGAGACAGCCACCTCAGAAAGACAAGGACGAAGAATGGATTTTGGCGGTAGTGATTTGTTATAATCATGAGAAAAACAAGTATGAGGTAGAAGATGTGGATCAAGATGAGTTTGGTAAAAGACAGTAAGTAACATCGCTACCATCAAAAAAAAAAAAAAAAAAAAAAGGGAGGGGGGATAATAAAGCAAGTAATAATAATAATAGTCAATGAAAAATAATCAAGACGTTACATGCTTCAACCACGCAACGTTATTCCTATTCCCCATCTTAGTGAAATGATGGCACTACCCGAATTAGACACAGGCGAGGATGTATTAGCGCTCTATCCAGGCACCACTTGTTTTTACAAGGCCAAGGTGGTGGCTCCCCCTTCCAAGGTAAGCGTAAGAGAGAGAGAGAGAGAGAAAGCCATAGGTGAGTTGCTAACAGGTCAAGGCTAGAACAAGGAAAGTGCTTATGAGCGTAGCTATACCGTACAGTTTGAAGACGATAATAACGAATATAAACATGTCATGTCAGGGCACGTATTGGAATTGCCTAGGAACAATAAATAAATACTTTTTGAATCTATATATAAATGGCTTTGAACTCTCTCTCTCAGTGTGGGAAAAAAAAAAAAAAAAAAAAAAAAGGGGGGGGGGGAGGAGGAGGGAACAGGATTTCCAAAGGTAGCTTCTCTTTTTTAGCGGTTAAAACATTGAAACGACTTTTTAAACAGCTAATAGGTTCATTGGGTGAGAAAAATACAGACTAAAGAGACGATGGGTGATTGAATATGCGTGTGGATAGGATAACGGCAGGTGAAGCGATGCAAAAAAAAAAAAAAAAAAAACCTTAAAAGTGCGTTGTATTCCAAGTTGGGTAGGTCGAGGGGTGTGTATGGAAAGGCATAAAAAGGTTGTTTGATAGAAATCCATTTTCTTTTCCAACTTTCTCTCTCTCTCTTTTTTTTTTTTCATAAAATAAATAAACAATGGCACCTCCTCAAGAACCTATTGCAATCGAAGCCTCTACCCTTTCTGTTTCTTCTACTAATAAATTCACTCTACAAGACTTGGTTCAATCGATTCATCAAGAACTGGGTGATGAAGGGCTTGATTCTGAACAGATCGATGCCAACCGTATTATTCGTCTCATGGAGCAATACAGCTCTAATTCGGATGACTGGAGTCAATATACGTTGTTTGATCATTCTAGAGCCTATACTCGTAATCTGATTGATGATGGAAATGGCAAGGTAAGCTATTATATATGTGTGTGTGTGTGTGTATGGAAACACAGACGGATGATGATTTCCACTCTACTTTAGTTCAATTTGATGATTCTGGCGTGGAGCAAAGGACAGAAAAGGTAGTATTGGGGGTTGTTGTTGTGTTTGATTCTGATTCGTCCAAAAATAGTCCTATTCACGACCATCCAAATTCCCACTGTGTGATGAAAATCTTGGATGGCCAATTACAGGAAACGTTGTTTGACTGGCCTGCAACATCAGGTGATGATGGGACTGAAACCTCGTTTGATATTACCGCCGATACGACGGTTCACGATGGGAAAGATAAGCAACTGAGTATGAACAGAGACCAGTCGTTGCATGTTACCAGAGATACCGTTTACTATCCTAATCAGGTGACTTATGTGCATGGTAAGTTGATTTAAAAAGTTGATCCGATTCACCCAGAGTATTTAGATAAAATCGGTCTGCACAGGGTCACCAATCCCAGCCAAGAACATGGCGCTGTCTCACTCCATCTGTACACCCCACCTTATAAAGTCTGCAAGACATTTGAGGAAACTACCGGCCGGGCCAGAAGCGGTGGTGTCTGTACTTTTTATTCCATTCAAGGTCAACGTACCTAGTTTCAAGTCTACCAAGAAAAAGAAAATATAAAAAAAAAAGAAAAAGAAAAATAAAAAGGAAAAAAAAAAAAAAAAACTTTGGGCTTTTACAATGATTTTTATTTGAGTGATCCACTCATTCTTGACGAAGATGGCGAAATCGTTCATTGTTTCGATTGGCCATCATGTATTCTCCGATTTAAGTCCAGACGTACTGAGGCCCTCCACCCCCTTCAGGCACAGTCCAGTCAATGTTCTGTGAAGGATCCTTGATATCACATGTTTTGCAGTGAATACAGTTTTGAGAGTTGATCTGAAGACGTTTTTCACCCGGTTTGTTTTCATCTTCCACATATTCATAGACACCTGCAGGACAGAAACGATTCTCGGGGCCGTCAAAGACCGCCAGATTTCTCTCGACAGGTGTGTTGGCATCCTTTAGACGGAGATGGACCGGTTGATTTTCAGCATGGTTTGTGCCTGTACGCGAAACGCTAGTCAAGAGATCAAAGGAGATGACGCCGTCCGGTTTAGGGTATTCGATTGGCTTACATTCACTTTTTTTTTTTTTTTAAAAAGAGGTGAGTAGGGGGGGGGAGGCCAATATATGTGTGTGTTTACCTGGCAGTCTTCATGCTTTCCCAATCAGCTTTTTGATGTCGAAAGGTCCAAGGGGTACGTCCTTTGAGCAAGAGAGAATCCAGACCAGAGTAAGCCAGACCACCGTAGAGACCGAGGGGGGTATGGAAAGAAGGTACGAGGTTACGTACTTGGTAAAGTTCATCGTAAATCCAAGAGTGTTTGATGTTTTCCTCATAATTATCCAAGAGGATCCCCTCTTCTTGAGCGCCCTTCAATTTCTCAATGGCGGCCTCCGCTGCGAGCATGCCACTCTTCATGGCGGTATGAGTGCCTTTGATTTTAGGGACGTTGAGGAAGCCAGCGGTACAGCCGATCAAGGCGCCACCAGGGAAAGCGAGTTTAGGAATGGCTTGATAACCCCCTTCGTTGATGGCTCTGGCACCATAAGAGATACACTGACCGCCTTCCAAGAGGGGTTGTACGGCCGGATGGTGTTTGAACATCTGGAAGGTCTTGTAAGGGTTAAGGTAGGGATTTTGATAATCCAGACCGACAACGTAACCAATCGCTACCAGATGGCGTTCGGCTTCAAAATGATAGATAAAACTACCACCATAAGTATCCTTATCGACCGGCCAACCTACGGAATGAATGACATGACCCGGTTGATGTTTCTCAGGTTGAACCTCCCATACTTCCTTTAGTCCAATACCGTATTTTTGAGGTCCACTTTCTTTTCGTAATCCAAACTTTTTGACCAAACCTTTGGTAAGCGAGCCATGACAACCCTCAGCAAACAACGTCACCTTGGCTTCCACTTGCATTCCGCGTTCGTAAGTATCCTAAAAGACAATAGGGAGTTCTAGCGTGGGAAAAAATAGAGAGAGAGAGAAATTTTTTTTTTTTTTTTTTTTTTTTTTTTTTAATTCCTAATACCTTTGGCTTAAAGTTTTTATCCAGACCTACATCGTTCAAGGCCACACCACGTACGCTACCATCGTGATGATAAAGTACTTCACTAGCAGCAAAGCCAGGATAGATTTCGACCCCGAGTTCTTCTGCCTGTTCAGCCAACCATTGAACGAATTGATTGAGTGAGACGATATAATTTCCCTTGTTGTTCATCTGTGGTGGGTGAGGTAAAGGAATGGCCATGGTTTTGGTCATAAAACGCATGGCGTCGTGTACTACGGGCGTGTTAAGAGGCGCCCCTTTTTCTTTCCAATCCGGGATCAATTCATTCAACGCTCTTGGCTCGAGAACAGCCCCCGAAAGCGTATGGGCACCCATTTCACCTGCTTTCTCAATCACCATCACACGTCGTTCTGTATCGAGTTGTTTGATACGAATCGCTGCTGCCAAACCCGCAGGTCCACCACCTACAATCACCACATCCGTTTCATCTACAAATGCTTCCGAACGTCGCGGATCGTCTGCTTCAAGCTTTTCACGGTCCATGGGTAACCAAATCGCTTGGGGAACTTGATACGAAAACTTTCTTACACACTGAATGGCCATCCCCGGTCGCGTCACTCGTCTTATAACAGAAGGAAGCACGCGGGGAAGACTCGATCGTACACGGGACGTACAACGAAGCATATGAACAATAATAAAAGAGTGGGGAGTAAAGAGAAAAGGGAAAAAGAAAAAAATAAAAAAAAAAGAAAAAAATTTACTTGCATTATTGATCATTTTCACATGAGTCGGAGATAGAAACCGTGGCATCCGTCAAACTTTTGACTCAAGATCTCTGAGGAGAGATTTCGTGGTATTTTTTTTTTTTTTTGGTTTTTTTTTTTTTTTTTTTTCAGGGCATGGAAATGAGCGAATGAGGTAATGATTATTCAAAGCTGAGATGGATGCGTCATCTTGAAAACAGGCTTTTTGGTGTGAGAGGGTGGGTAAACAAATAGGGAAAGCGCGGTCACTTGGCATGCGCGGTACAATACTTCCTTGGCGCCAGAAAAGGAAAAGACTTGTAAAAAGGGAGGAGATGTTTTTATTTACAAAAAAAAAAATAAAAAAAAAATAAAAAAAAAGAGAGAGTAGATATGTATAAAGCTATGTACAAGAAGAAGGGAGAGAGAGTCTATAGGGGATGGGCAGCAACAGCAGCAGCAGCAGCAGCAGTCTTCTTACAGGAAAGGTAGTGTCGTTTCATGTCATGCTTTCTAGCAAAAGCTCTGGAGCAAATCTTGCAACAGAACGGTTTGGGTCGGTTTGGATTGTGTATCTGTGTATGTTCTCGCATATTGTTGGCTCGGTTGCTTGTATGGCTACAGAACGGACATTGGTGAACTTTGGTCCTTTTGGTGCTTTTAAGGTCCGGTTGTGGCTGTGGCGGTAGGACAACGGTTGGGAAGAGCTCCAGATCTTGTGAGAGCACGACGTCTTGAGTCTTGCCAAAGGGTAAAGGCGAAGGATAACTGTTGGGCGAAAGGTAATGGCCGATATCAAACGACTGACTGAAACAGACCGGTGATGAAGGACTTTCCATACGATGCGAATAAAACGAGCCGGCCGATGGGGACCTGACAGCCAGTTCGTCGAACCATGCTGATAGGTCGTCTGAATTTGCGTACGAAGGGGAAACTGAATTGGCGTAAGAGGGAGAGAGTGAATTGGCGTAAGATAAGAAGCCTGACGATAATAATAATAATAATAATAAAATGAACTGCATTAGAAGAATCCGTACTCTATTTTTTTTTTTTTTTTAAAAACAGCCTATTCTTTACCATCATAAGTAGAATACGAAGACCGTTTGGGTATATCGATGGGTAAAGCATTGATTGCAGACGGAAAGACCTGATAGTTACTTTCCACCCTAGCTTCGTTCAAACGGTGACTTTCTAATGGCACAAACGATGGATTAAAATCATTAAGCACATCGTCTTCAAATAAAAATAATGAATCCATTCAAGAAAAAAAAAAAAAAGAAAAAAAAAAAAAAAAAAAAAAAAAAAAAATATATGAAAAAAACAAAAATAAAGAAAAATCTCTCTTTTATTGATTTACAAAAAAAAAAAAAAAGGAAACTTTTATTCCTGTGTTGGGGTCACACCAACTTCAGATAGGCTCTCTCTCTCCACACACACACTTGGTGGTGATGTCGGGGAATCATATATCCTGCTTCTATAAAGAAAATGATATCATACGGCCCCTGATACACAGGCTGTGTCGTCGAGATGTATTTTTAAAAGACAGGCACTGTGTTGCTAAGCAACGAACTTTCTTACAGGGAGAATCACTCTAAAAAAAAAAAAAAAACCTTATGTCGCGTGGCAACTGAGATAATCCCCCTTTCCACAGTTCTCCACCCCCTTTTAGTCAAGGCTTTCAACAACAAAAAAAAAAAAAAAAAAAAAAAAAAAATGAAAAGAGCGCACGTGTCATTGAGCTCGCGTGGAAAGAGGGCCGGTCTAACAAACAAACAGAGCACATGGCACGCCCTTCTACCTAACACCTGTGCTGGCAATGGACAAAGCAAGTCCGTTTGAAAGAAACGCTTTGGTTATCCTTACGGTTTCGAATTACCATATTGGGACGAGGTCTTCGGGGCCCTTGGTTTGGAAAGTGGCCTTAAGGACTTTCTGCCATTGGTTCCTGTTAGATTACGTGACATGCATTGTCCCACAAAATCTTTGAGATAAAAAAGACCCCCTGAAAGTCCCATTGGATAGAATAGGTGAAACACATACACTTGTATGAGCTGTGGTCCAATCCGTAATGCATTGTCAATAACACTAGACTCGACCATCACAACCTAAAGAGTCTTTTTAAAGTGTATCAAAAATAAAGGATAACAATAATAATAATAATAATAATAATAATAATAAAATATATATTTTTTTTTTTTTTTGCCTGCCATTTTCTCTACCTAAAGTCTTGCTGGGTTTCTCCTCTCAACAAGCAATGTCTCTGAAAAAGTTTCTCCCCCCCTCCCAGTGGCAAGATGCCTACGTGGCACGTGGGTTGCAAAGATACAAGCATTTCTTGTCACCTAAAAAAAAAAAAAAAAAAAAAAAAAAAGACGTGTTGGTAAACGTAGCCCCCACCAAGGACGCGTTTCAGGGGGCTTTTGATTTGAATTTCTTTTTTTTTTTTGAAAGTAGTCCAAAGGTAAGAATCTGACGTTCTCGTACCACGTCTATCCCTACGCCTCCTCCACACTAGCCACAAACCCATTGTATACACCCAACGTTTCTAAACAGTTACGTTCTCCGCAAACTTTTGAGATCTCCCGTTTTGATTTCCAGTATCGCTCTAAACGGATAGTACAAACATAGCATGCTCTCGTACCGGTCACTTGAGCCTGCCAACTTTCTTTGACAAGCATGGGCCGCCCTAGTTCAAATCCCGTCTGTGATTTTCATAACGTTGCTGGAATAGAAACTGCCTTGACGAGACACAAGCATTTCTTTACTATCCCATCGAGTGCTCTCTTTCAACAGGTACGTGTAGAATGGAGAGAAAATAATAATAATAATAATAATAATAATAATAATAATAATAATAATAAAAAGAATAAAAAAAAAAAAAAAAAAAAAAAAAAAAAACAGATAAAAAACAGTGTTTTCTTTTTCTTTTCTCCCTTTTTTTTTTTTTTTTTTTTTTTTTGGGTTGCATGGGGAGTACGCCAAGTAAAGTCGAAAGAAACGACAGGAGAATGAATAAAAGAGTGGCTACAACGAAAACGAGCAACAAGAGTCGATTTCCCAACAAGTGGATGATGGCTTCTATCAAAAGACGGTCTTGGCGAGAGGAAACAGACAATGTACGGCCTGTGTTGGAAGATAGCTCAAGTGTTTCTTCAGATGAACCAGAACCCTATACACCCAATACACAACGGCCCTGTTTCTTTCTTGAAAACCACCCACTCTTTTTTGATCAGAAAATAAAGTGGATGTATGACTATGGGACCGAAAGAGAAGTAGACAGGTAGAAGAGAGATACATCTAATGATATTCACTGACGCTTCTCTAGACAGACAAGACAGGTAGTCTAAACAAGAAGGAAAGGATTGTAATCGTTTCTAGCATTATGTATTGAAACAAGTCTTGAAAGGAAATGTCCATGTGGAATTGAAAGAGCCAGAGAGGATATTAGAGAGTGCGTGTGGAATAGGTAGATGTTGTTTGGATGTGTGTGACTCCAAGGGCTAAAAATTTCTTAAAGGGATGTGGTCATTTGATATGGCCCATGATTACCCAGACTGTCAAGTTATTGGGTTGGATACGTTACCTCCAATGGAGAACGGTAGCCAGGTTCAGGACATGTATGCTGGTCAGACCAAGAACCTTTCTTTTCACTACGGCAGTATTTTATCCCCTTTCTCGTTTGCTGATCATACCTTTGATCTGGTCTATCAACGCGACGTAACCACCCTATTGCCTACCCGCTTATGGCCTGATCTTCTTTCGGAAATGTTTAGGATAACACGATCAGGTGGGAAGATTCAATTGGTCGAGACGGGTAAACCGCCCTCGATGCCATGTGACCTCTAATCCCCCTTTAGGCCTCTTGTTTGTTCATCCAGGGCCTATCCTTGAAAGAATGAACCATTGGCTTAAAATCACTGCTCAAGAAATAGGCATTCAACATGACTATACAGGCTTACATCAGAATCTAGCTCAGGTGGGTTATGTGAACATTGTAGAAAACTCGGTGGAAATCCCTATTGGCGAATGGCCTCTCGATCCTTGTAAGTCACCTCGCCATGTCCCCCTCTCTCTCTCTCTCTCACACATCTCACTAGACCAAAAACAATTTGGTTTTCTATACAAAGAAAAGACAAAAGCCGTGTTAAAGTCAATGAAACGATGGTGGTGTCACCAACTCGAACTATCAGCCGAGGAATACGAAGAAGTGTGTCTTGCTGCTTTGAAAGAATTTGATCAACACCAAGCCATCGCTTGCTGGAAAATATATACTGCAGAAAAGCCTTGACTTTCTCCAAAAATAAATAAATAAATAAATCACAGCAGGCTTTTTTGTTTGTTTATTTAGGTAAAAACATCTGCTCTACATAAGACTCATAGTCATAACCTTGCCTGTTCTCTGAACTTGAAGGCATGGTTTGTTTCAAGTAATCAATCATCTTCATCGGTACTTGACTCATTTTCAAATCAATTTCTGTCACAAACGGTTTCTCGCCTGCCATGGTTCGAAAAGAATCAATCAATTGATCGGGTGAAGACTTGTCTTCGGTCACAGACACCATAAATCGAATAAACTGCTCAAACGTAGCAAAATCGTTGTCGTTCGTGACCGTATAAAAGATGTTTTCCAGTTTATCGTTGTCGTACACAATCCCCAGACTAGAAATCGCATATTTGAATTCAGATACTGACAGTGTGTTGGTATTGTCCTTGTCAAAATAGCGAAACGTTTGTTCGAATTCTTCCAACTGGGCTGGTGTCAAATTGGTCATGTTGCGTGATATAATCTATCAAACGAGGTATCTGCACACATGTCTTTTTTATATATAGATATAGATCGCGTCTTACCTGGTTTTGTATAAACGCACTCTTCTTCTGTACTGCTTCCTTCACCAGATCCAAACCAAACCTCAAATCCTCAAAAGAGTACACCGTATAATCGTTTTCTTCTGTGTTGGCATCCAAACATTCTTGATCCAGCATCTGGATAATATCGAGTGAATACTGTAAAGGTTCAAACAGACTGCTGAGATTCTGTACCATCTTCAGTTGCGCCTGTAGACTGCCTTCTAAATTAGCGAGTTTGGCAGAGATGGTATCGAGCTGTTCTTGAAAATCGTTGGCTGCCTCTGCAAAAGCTTTTCTTAAGCCTTCTTTGATTCTATACAAAACCGTTTAGGGAATATAGATCCTGTGCGTTCTATACTTTACTGTCGAATGGTACTGTTGATCCTACGATGGTATTTGGCCTCGTTCAGTAACAGTTGATGCCAGGTATCATCCAGATCTTTTAGGTTCATTCCTTGAGGTGGATAATAAGGTTTCAGGTTATACGTCCTGGCCTTGGTCTGAATATTGCCTAACAGGGTATCGATATCTCTTTTCTCAGCCAGCCATTCTCTTTTCTGGGTGCTCTTGTAAATAGCAAAATCTGCACTTTTCTCTTTGGCGTCAAGATAACTATCCGTAAGCTCGGTGGATTCCCAATCCTCTTGAATGAATTCCACAGATTCCATCAGCTATAGACATTTAGATACATCGCAGGCTGAATACACACTTACAGCAATCACTCGTTCTTCGTAATAATGTTTCATTTCCCAAACCGATACCAACACGTCCGCAAATTTGGCCACACGTCTACCGGCTGTCTCAAATTCATCCAGCGCAGAAAAAGCATGAAAGTACTCTGCCACATAGGTCATCACGGATCGTTCATCTGGTTTCGATATATCACATAAATCTTCTACATCCAACAATTTCTATACAAAACCTAAGTAGCTCTCCTTCTATACTCCTATCCACTCACCGGAATATTGAAATTCTTTTCTGCAATCTCAAATGCCAGTACGGTGTTTCCATGACGATCATTCTTGGGATTTTTAAAAAATAAAGTGGGTTGGTAACAAAGCCTGTGTTTTGATCTCGCTTACTTTATCCAAAGCATCAAAATCGATCAATTCAGGATGATGATGATGAATCAAGGCACATCTGTAGATAAAAGGTTATATATGTTTATACATAGTTTTTTTAAAAAAAAAAAAAAAAAAAAAAAAAAAAAAAAAAAAACGGACGTAAAAGATACTTACAGAGCAAGTCCGTCTGTCCAACTATAGGTAAAATCTTGTACGTTGACTTCATCATAATGAGCTGTCTTGCGTTGACACCAAAGTAAGAGACCCTCTTTGGCATTCTTTCCATCTTGGCTATCGAAAGATCAATCAGTCAGTTTCTTTTCTTTTTCAATGGTTTTACTTACTTGATATCAGCAATCGTAAACCTTAAAATAATAGTCCAAAGCATACCCAGGACCAGTTTAAGATTCTTATTAACAATGTCTTCAGCACCAATATTGGTGAGTGCGACACCTCTTGACTTTATAAAATCCAATGCTTTGTTCACATTTTCCATTTTTTGAAAGATCATTGTGGGATTGGTATTATAAGGTCTTAATGATTCTCCGCCAATGATTTCCTAAAAGCAAACCAAGGGGTTGGGTGTCTACCTTGTCTGTTTCTATACACACTTACGAGCAACTGGATTAAACGAACACCATTGGCCAAATCTTCATTGAGATGGTCGATATTGGGTATATTCTTGACATCGAGTTTGTTGTTCACCCTTGATAGGTATATCAGGTCAACACAGATTGTTTTTGGCTTTTTTTTTTTTTTTTTTTTTTTTTCTGTTTACCATTTTGTAAAGGCTAACAATCACACTAAGTAACCAAAACACACACACATATATATATATATATAAACGGTCTACTTACTTTTTCTTTGAATCACTTCCCATGGATTGGTCATTCTTCCTTTATCTAAACCACGAATCAGTTTTCACATGTAATCCTCCTCTGTATCTATCAGTTACCATCAAAAGGCTTTTTCAAAGGAAGTTGAGCGTTGGGTGTCATCAAACTAGTCATGGCTATCGTGAATAAAATAAAAGAAAAAAGTATCACAAAAAAAAAAATAAAAAAATAAAAAAAACAAAAACAAAAACGCTTGTCTTTTTTCAATCTTTTGGTTTCTTTTCCCTTTATTTTTTTTATAACTCAAATAATAACAATAAAAAAAAAAAAAAAAAAAAAAAAAAACGCTCTTTTACATTCCCTTATTTGGACCCTCAAGAAACATTCATCCTTGTTTGAAGGGGGTGGAAACATAAACAATGTGATTCAAACGCCGAACATTTAACTGGTCGACAATCAAAGAGAGAAACCACTTTATTGAAATCAAAGGGGAGGGGAGGGGGTATGTGACTGTATCGAACCAGAAGGTGACTATGGATAGATAGATCGAAATATATATGTATATATATATATATATATACATATATATATATATGTATTATCTATGTGTAAGGTATATTAAAGCAAAGTGTAGGATGAAGGCAAGGTGGCAGGAGGAAGTGTATGCTGAGTCAAGTGGGGTATGATGGGTGGTGTAGGGACAGTGGTGGCTCTTGTCTTGCATTCTTCTAAAAGCTCTGGAGAAGAAGAAATCGAATAGGGGTAGTGCGAGTCAAATGTGCTTCCTACCAAAGTATGTGCCAACTCGGGCGCTAAGGTGACACACTCTAGAATAGCGCGTTGGAGGGATTCGAAATGGCCCTGGAGTGTATGAATAGGGACAATGCTGGCTTGATGATACTCGGTAAAATCTCCACAAGGCACCCAATCCTTGTCCTGTCCATAACGAATCATGCCGAAAGAGAGGGGTAGTTGAGTACAGATATTGAGTTGGCCTGTGGGTTGGAGTTGAATGTACTGGATACGATCAAAGCCGCATTCGATTTTGAACTGGTGTGGACCTGCCCTGATTTTCCAGACCAGGGCACGTTCAGATAGACTGACATAACAAAAGAGGTCCCATTCGACTGAGGATTGCTCAGAACTAAACCGGGTCCAGCTGCCAATACGTAGCATGCTGGGCTGGAGCGGGATCGTCTGCACCGGACAAGCGCTCAGCCCTAACTGGCTGGACACCCACGGACCTATCGCAGGATCCTGGCCTATCCCTTCAGATAGCGCCCGCCCGCAAAACAAAGGGACTTGGTCCGATAGACTAGATCCTGTCTTGGAAATCGAACGTGACCGTCCATTCGTCCTGGGCTGTTCAAATACCTCAGGTGTCATCATCGACCGAAAGGTGGGCTCATACCGGAGCGGGCTGGATTCGTTGCTTTCTATCTGCTTATTCTTCTTTTCTTTCGCACGTCGGTTCTGAAACCAGATCTGTACCGTTCTTTCTGGCACAGACAGCTTTTTGGCTAATTGGCTACGCGTCGCAGAATCAGGAAGGATATTCTTAGTAAACGATTCTTCAAGAATGGATACTTTTTCGCTTGATAAATGGGTTCGTTTTCGTGTGGCATTCATATCTTTAAAAATAGCCCAGAAAAAATAGATAGTCTGAAATAGCCCTTGCGTGAACCTGTCACTTGTAAATAGAGAAAAGTAAAAGAGATTTTCTTAAGGGTAGAGTGAAAAGAAAATAAATGAAAAAAAAAAAAAAAAAAAAAAAAAGAAAAAATAGGAATTTTTCATCAACAAAGCATATATCAGAGTGATGACAGTTCTATCTCCGTTATTAGCCCCGCACAATGGTCACTTCCTCTTTTCTCACCTTTGTTATTTGTCAAATGTTTGACAGACAAGAGTAGTCCAAATTTGTAAGCTGAATGGCTCTTCTATGGCCTTTTTTTTTTTTTTTTAGTGTAGGTCTGACTTTCTTTATTGTATATTTCTTGAACAAAACTCTACCTATAAGAGAGTATACCTCATTCTACACCTCTCCCAGAGTTTGGAGATTCAACAGATAGGTACCAAAGTAAGCCTACGTTTAGTATAATCAAATCAAAGAACAGACTATCAACGTTTTTTTTTTTTTTTTAAGAACACACATCGATTGGACTTTTGTTTACGTTTTTATCAATCTACCGTGTTCTGTCCAGCCTAACAATGGCAACCATCAAAGACAAAAGCAAAAAGCGATACAGGTTACCGTAGATTTTCTTTTCTACATCATTCGCCTTGGCTGCTACTAAGTCTTGTTTCTGTATAGCCTGTTTTTAGGCTACCCAATTCCTGTTGAATGTCCAATGAAAACTTGGCTGTATTTCATCTTGATTTGTTGGGACGTCATATCTTGGCAATCTCTTGAGTACTAAAGAATATTATATAAACCATCGATGTTTTCAGGCTTTAATCGCTAAACGCTTTTGCATATTCTATCAAGCTCCTTTGTTACTCTGAAATAATTATATTTTCTCTCACCCCCTTCATTCTCTAACACGAGAATAAATTTGTCTATAGCAAAGCTATAGGTCTAAACTTTTAGCCCAAGTAAGCCGAAAAACAGCTTATAAAACAGCCTAGTTTTCTCTTTTTTTTGGGGGGGGGCCAAACGATACAGGATCCAAAAAGGCATAAAGCGTTTTGGATAGGGCAAGCATTTGACGTTTGAATTGTTCCATAGGTAACGATAAACAAGTCACAGCTTTTTTTTTTTTTTTTTTTTTTTTTTTAGAGCCTTGTATCTTTTGACTCTTTTCTTTTCGATTCTATATTATAAACAAGCATGCTTTCGCGACTTGCTTTTACAAGACAGACAAATGTATTTCAAAAGAGCTTAAATGTTCACTCGCCATTGATCCGTACGGGAAGAAAAGGTAGTCCTTTTTTTTTGGTGTTGTGAAATACTTATTTTGATAGCCCACGTTCGATTCTTAAATACACCTATTAAACCTCTTGATTATGAGTCAAAATATGCTGACAAACTCAAAGCAGCAGCCAAAAAGTACTTTTATTGTCACTTTTCTGTGGACGGCTTTGAATAATTAAACACTTTTTTTGATAATAGCGAGGGTACCACTGTAGAAGCATTAAAAAATAAAATTAAAGAGGAAGCAACCCAAAAATTAAAGGCCGCTCGACCCAAACCTGTTGAGCCCAAGGCAACTACCACTAAACCAAAGCCTTCGCCTGAAACAGTAGCAGCCAAATCAAAACTACCTTATGACTCATCTGCACCTGTAAATATATAGCTTGGAAACTCGCCTTTTTTTTGACCCTCTTTTATATATACATATATGTATATAGACTTTAGACAAGTTGGTCAAACTTGAATTGTTCGAAAAGGAAACACCAGAAAACATTGAAAAGATTTGGACAGCAGGTCATGCAAACAAAGACTGCATCACAGCTACTATTCCCAGCGCTATTTACGACACCCTTTATAAACGTAGTCAGGCTTACCCTATGGTGAGTTGTAAACTGCTTATAAAACAAACACTGATTCTTTTTTGGTTCAAAGTTTATTGTACCCATGCCTCGCGAAGAAGGTGTCGAGTTTTACTTTCTTCAATTCAGCTTCAACCAATGTCACTTTACTTCCCTTCTAGAATACAAAGCCAAGGGAGCAGAAGCTAGACCTTTCTTGACCTTGACCCACTTTACAGAACTTCAACAATCCAAAGGTATTGTCTTGATGAAGGGAGATATCACAGATGAGCCCCGTATGTTGGATGCTAGTAATGCTCAATTTTTGGCATTTGCTCTTCAACAATTTTATGCTACTGGAAGTGAAGCCAACATGAAACTTGTAGAAAAATTCCACAAATCACCTCAAACTTTTGACTTTCAAGATTTGATCAAAAGTGTTGAAACTTTGATTTAAAACTATTTTTTAAATTTTTTTCGTGCTAAATTTTATATACAGAATATTATGCAAAAAATATTTAGCGTGTTTTTTTTAGTACGATGGCTTTTATTGTTATCAGTGTTAGGTAGCGTATTAGAGAATACTTTTCAAATAAACTCTAAAAGACAAAGGCTTTAAAACTAGAAACAAACAAACAAACAAAAAACTGTCTTCAAAAGACTATCACTCTGAAATGAATTCACATTCATTGAAAAAGACACTGCAAGAAAGACGCGTTTTTTTTTTTTTTTTTTTTTTTTTTTTTTTTTTTTTTTTTGGAAAGGCTTGAGCAAAAACTTTTCCCAATGCTCTTGATGGCTCTTTTCTGCCTTTATTTAATTACTCACTACTCTTATCTGTCAGTTTAGAAACCACCTCAGCCTTTTCTTTAAAAGGCAATATTCAAATCGGGACCCGGCCGTTTTTATATGTTTCAATCTGACCCTGACTTGAAAGTTTAGTATTGAGAAGCAGCCAGAACTTGTTGTACAGCCTATTTCTTCTAGCAAGCCAATCACATCTACTCTATGCTTCCTTAAAACTGTCAAATAAAAATTCAGTTGAAAGAAACATGGTTTGTAAAAGTCGCAAGAACAAAAGCTACATTGACCAAAGTATAAAAAACGCTGGCATAGTACGTCTTGAGGAGAAAGTAAATCTCAATAAAAAAAGTTGGTATTTATATACAAAGCGTTTTGCTTTCGGTGTTTTGTTTATTATTCTACAAAAGGGTCTTTATAGTTTCAAAGAATTCGTTTTCTCAGAGTTCTCTTTAGTTGGTTTTTCTTTTTTGCGTGCCATACGTCTTCTCGTATAATCGTTTCCCTCTCCTGCTGCAAAACGTCTCATCTTGACTTCTAGTTGATTACCCTTACCATCAGTCGTGATAAATTTGTCGCCATCTTTGTATCCAGAGGTACTTGCAGAGTGGCTTGGTGTGCCAGTAGGCAATGCAGAGGAATGATTTAATGGGTTTGCTCTTCTAGTTTCAATGAAGCCTTCTTGGATCACAGGTTCTTCTTCAGGTATGGTGTCAGCAAGCTTGGGTATAAAGTCTCCTTCTAGCAGGGCGTGATCTCGCAAGAATTGAGAAAGCTCAGTCCATCCACCTCCCACGCGAACCATCACCATCTTGCTTTTAAGCACACGACAATAAGCCATTTTCGGGTTTCGGTCGCCAAACCAATATCTACCTACTTCACCAGGTACCATTTTGACTTTGACACGGTACGGTGTATTGTTTACAATACGCCCAATCTCAATATCCAAGTCGTTACCAGGGTCAGCTACATAAGAGTTTAATGGGGGCTTGGTCATTCGAGGCAGCGTCTTAACATGCGTTGCCGATTTTGATGGCTGCTGATGCCTTCCAATCAAGTGACGTGAAGAGCCTGATGAAGACGCGCTTGGCGTGGGCAAAAGCCGTGAAGTATCAGGCACACGAAGCAATGGTGAAGGTCGGCGATTCGGTAAAGACGTCTTTCGGTCGCGTGTCTGTTTTTGTTGGTATTCTTTGGTGTCGATGTTTCGTCCTAGCTCCACCTTACGCGACTTGTATTGCTTCTTTAGGAGATCCCACCGCTTCTCAATGGATTTAATATGCTGGGCTGCAAGCTGCTTTTCAATCTGATGTGTCATAGGGGTTTCTTTAGCTGCCTTGAGCGCCTTCAAGATGTTGTTCTCATAATACTTGTAGCGCGCGTCCAGTTCGATTGTTTTTGCTTGTAAATCAGATCTGCTCATACTATGGCCAATCAATGTGACAGAGGCAGGCTTGCACATTGCTTCCTCCAACGAGCTTTGAAGAATGGAAAGGTCGTCTGTGATAGTCAATAAAATGCCCAACTCAAGTGCTCGACTGAGCTCAGATTTCTTTTCCTCAAGAGAATCTGTAATGCGTACAACCGCATCCTTGGTTTCTTGATATTGGTGCATAAGAGAGTCATCCTTGTTACATTCAGTTACCATATTGTCTAATTCTAGCATTTCTTTTCTTAAATTGTTTCTCATCTCTTCCTCAGTGGTAGTCAATGTTTGAAGATAGGATTCAATTTCTGGCTGCCGAAGCATACTGGAAAGAGTATCATCCTGGCTGGCTTTGGCTTCTGAAGCAAGAGGAATATGTATGCTATCCAAACAGTCACGTGTTTCTCCAAGTACGCCCATTATGTTTTTGATCTTTCGCAACATGTTCAGATTACGAGTAGTCCTTTCAATATCCTTTACAGCATCGTTTTTAGCGATTTCCAGTTGCTCCCATCTCTCTTTAACTTCCCGAGCTCTTTGATCGACCAAAGATATTAAGCTATCCCAGGCGCCTTGCTCTTTTGGTGACACAGATAGACTGTAGATATCAGCTGTCATATTTTCAAAAGAAGCTACAACTGATGTAAAGCCACAGATTTTGTCTTGAAGAGACTCGATGTCTTCTTGGGCCGCCTCATCATGTAAATCAATCTGCTCTATAGCGTTTTGGCAGTGACTAATCCAACTTAAAATATCGGCTGCGCTCTTAGCTTGGCCAAAGGACTTTCTAATCAGCTCTCGAATGGTTTTTTCACCTTTGATTGTCTGGCTTAATGTATCGAAAGCTTTCTGAAGCGGTTCTTGTATTAAATCAATATCTACTTGATGTAAATCCTTCAGGCGTATTAAAATTGGCTGGACGACTTGCTTAAAGTGACGTAAAAGCTCGTTTTGTTTCAATTCCATCGTGCTGCGCTTTATGGTCGCTGAGACAGGCTGTTGTTGTATTTTTTCAAGCTCCTGAATCCACTGTTCAATTTGATCGTGTATAGTCTCCTTTACAGCTGAGGACATCACTTCATAGGCTTCTAAATCAGTGTCCTTCTGCGCTTTTTTTTCTTTTTCGTTCAAAACCTCTTGAACTTCTTGGATCCTTAAACTGAGGGGGTTGTACTGCGATAGGAAATCGTCTAAATTTTCTTTGATTTTGGCTGCTTCAGGTGCTTGTAAAGACAATCCTTGGGCTGCAGAGTAGGCTGAATGGATTGTGTCATTCATTCCATTCAATAGCAATCTTTCTTTGTCAAAAGCAACCACTTCGCTTTCTTTTAGTCTTTTCTCAGCGCCGCTCAGCGAGTCTTTTATGTCAAGCTTATCAAAAAGAACAGCCCATTGGGTGGCCTGATCTAATACATGTTTTGCCAAAATCATATCCTTTTGTAGTTCTATCCAGCTTTTATCAAATGTTTGCTGACGCTCATCTACTTCTGTTATATTGTTTGACTGTAAAAAGCAATAAGAGGAGCAAATTTCGTCATGGAACTCTGTTTGAGACTCGAAAGAATTAGCCAACGTTTTGTAAGCAGCCTTGGTTTTTTCTACTTCTTTTCCTTGTTCATTCAAAAATGCAGCTACACCACTGGATTGGCTTTTTACAAAGTTTTCAATTTTGTCCAAGCTAGCCAAGTAGCGTTGCTTCCATTTGTACTGGCTAGCTTCTGTCGATCGATTATGCACAAGTAGTTTTAACTCTTTCATTTTGTCTAGTACTTGCGCATAAGCTTCTTGGTTCATGTTAGCACGTGCCTGAATAGCATCTACTTGCTCCAGCTCCAAAGATTGTACACGCCCTTGCCAGTCAGAAATATTTTGATCAGTTAAGTCTTCCACAGATGCTTGCATCTCTTCCTTAAGGCAGCTGTACGTAGCTTCAAAATGTTCGAGGAGTTTATCCCATTCAGCTTGACGTAGCTTATTAGTAAGGTCTTGCTTAGTTTGATATACATGGTTAGTTAAGGCCTCATATTGCTTTTCCAGTTCCTCTTGAATTGACTTGAGAGAATCGTCTTCCATGATCTCTGCAGTTTTAACTGATGAAGCTCTTAGCGAGTTTATAGAACTTGCATAAGCCAAAACAGAAGCGTACGTTGCGTTAGCAGTCTCAACTGTCTCAGTCAAATCTTGTGTATCAGGAACCTCCCACTTGGATTTGATCCATTCTCTAACTGTTTCAGCCTCGGAAAGATAGCTTGCCTCTGCTGCCCGGCGACGTGAGGCTTGCTCTTTAGTTTCAAGAATAGAAGCTAGATGACCAACTAATTCTTCCAGTCTGGTGTAGCGTCTCTTAAGCATATCTGAAATAGTGTCACTGTAGGCTTGTTCCTCAGTCAATACAGGAAATGTGATGTCTAGCTCTTGAACATCTTTTTTGTATGAATCGAACTCTTCTTCAAATTCACCTTCGTCTGTTGCCAAAAATCGAGTTTTGAGTGATTCGGCTTGGTTCTCAAGCCCATCAATTCGATTGATAAGAGAGCGAATAGCCTCTGTTTGAGAAAGTACTTGATCCAGAAGACGCATAGACGACTCTAGACGCGACAGGCTACTTTCAATCGCTGTTTTGCGCTTTAGAGTAAATTCTGTAGGCTCCAAAGTATCGAACTCTTTCAAAAGTTGCTTCAATGCCTTTGTGTTTGCAAAAAATGCATCTCGGGGAGGCTTTACAATAGAAATCTCAGAAGACCAGCGCGCGTGCTTCTTAGTGTAATTGCTGATTTCTGTTTCAAACTCGCTACATGTTCTTAGCTCTTTATCAGCACTATTCTCCCAAACATGACGAGCGTGTATCTTTTTGATTTCGGACGCTTGTATTTTCACCGAGTCTTTTATTCTTCTCAGCCTCTTTTTAATTTCTATTTGTTTTTCATCAACATTTGAGGGTGGCTCTCCCAGAGCCTTATAAGCAATCGTCATATCATCGTAGGCAGTATCAAGAGTTAATATTGTGGTTTCAAAATTTTCTGAGTCTTCTTCACAAGTCAGAATGTCCTTGACTATCTTTTCAAGAGGAATGTCTTGCTGTTCTAAAGAAAGCCAGTAGTTTTTTTCATTTGTAGTATTTCGAACACGTTCTTGTAGCGATTCAAGGCTATCCATAGCAGAAGTCATTAGTGATTGCCAGTGTAAGCGTTTGTTGTAGCATGTCACTAGGTGCCTGAAGCTAGAGGTGTATTCAACCAAATCCTTATGAGCTGCGTTTAAATCTGATAAGGAGAGGCCGGCAAGATCGACAGCCTCATCGCCAGTATTTGTCAAGGCTTCTGTACGTTTTATAAGGGGTTCATACCGCTGTTTAACTAGGTACTGTGTCTTTTCTTCTAGCTCCTGAGCATTCAAAGGCTGGGTAGCGGGCTCAATAGTATCTTCATAAAGCTCAAATGTGTACAAATTCTTAAATTCTTGCTTGGTTTGCTTCATGCTAGCTGTGAGTTCTTCAGTTTCTTTAATGCAGTCATTCAATTCATTGTAAAATTCAACCATTTTTTGGAATCTTAAAAGGAGCTCTTTGATTTGATTAACCAGATCCTGAAGATCCGCATAAGTTTTGTATACAGAGTTGGCAATCTCTGCACCTATTTCATCGTCAGCGGTTGAGAAGCGAGTGGCGCGAGCCTCCTCGTTGCACTGGGGGTAAGGTATTTGCGATCCCATACGCGTCCACAAATCAAGTACTTGATGCGCATATTCGTTAGATAATTGCTGGAAGCCAACTTCTTCACAGTTTGCGTTATCCAGGTGCTTTTGTATATCGTTCAGTAGCCTATCTCCAGATTCGTACAGTACCGACGCCTGTAAAGAAAACGTGTCAAGGGTTGCATGCTGGTTCAGTACCTCCTGGGTGAACAATAAAAGGTCTTTCAAGTGACTGAAATTTCTTTTAAGGGTATCTTGTCTGCGCTTTACATGCTCTGGCGTCATTGTGTCGTTATCACCCGTCAGGGGCACGTCTTCTTTTTCAATTAAATCGAACCCCTCTACTAATATACAGAAAGCCTTTTGTGTTTGATCAAAAGATTGCTGTTCAAAGCCATCAATTTTGCCTTCAATTTCTTTAAATTCGTTTTTTGTTTGCTCCCACTCTGATGCTGTGCTATCCTTGTTGTTCCTCCATTGGGCTTTTTTGGAAGTAAAGTCCCATATATCGTAGGTTGTTTTAGTAATCCATTGAAATGACTTATTGTAATGGGCTTCCCAAGCAATTCTTTTCTCTAAAATATTGAGTCCAAGGCTATGACTGGATAACGCCTCATTCAGTTTACTCATTTGCTGCTCCAAGTCATCGAGACTTGATTGCAATACGATAATACAGCTTTTTTGCTGCTCTGTTATATTTGGAAGAGAATGGACGCTATCCTTCAACCTCCTAACGTCGCTCTCTCGAATACCTTTGAGTTTGGCGACTTGTCCATCCCTTTCTTTACGTAATCGTGCTAAATCTACTTCATCCAATGCACACTTTCCAACAAAAACGTCTAATTTTGCTTTCTGCATAGTACGCATACGTTCTTCAACCCAGCAACCTAAACGATTGATTTCTTCCTGCAGCTGTTTGACTCTTTTCTGCAACTGGAGAGCGCGGCGATAGGCACTTAGACTTTGATCAAGTGCTTCGCTTAGTAGCATCAAAGCTGATTTGCGTGCTCCAATCACCATACGAATAGTTTCATTTGCATCCTCATTAGCTTGCTGGTCGCTTAGATAAGCTGCCTCTGGGTATGGAATGCGTGTGGAAAGTCCCGTGACTAGTCTCATGGCATCTTCTTGAAATAAGCTTACGCTTTCGTTCAGATCAATACCGGTTTGCATCTGCTCTGCTTGAGAAATTTCCTGACGTAGCGCCTCTCCTCTTGTTTTGAGCTCATCTGCTCTTTCAAGAGAATCGGTAATTACAAGGTGCTGTTCAACTACTTGGCGCGCTAAGGCGATTCGATTAGTCAACGTTTCAAATGATTCTTCAAGAGCCACTTGTCTTGATTCAAGATGACTAGGTAGCTCCATGTGACATGAGTCATCCAGTTCTTGATAAGCATTGACTGTGGTCGTAAACTGTGCTTTGTCAAAAGCAGAGCATTCCTTCTCAAACTCAACTAGCATTTCAATTAGTTTTTGCTTATCTACGTGAACCATGGGTTTCCATCGCGCATCCGAGTGTATGAACTGTTTGGTCTGTTCTAGTTTAAGTCTTACCCAGCCTACGGCACTATCATACTCATGCTCCCAGTCCATGCGCAATGTGA
Organism: Sporodiniella umbellata; assembly: GCA_025677835.1. Classification (NCBI taxonomy): domain Eukaryota; kingdom Fungi; phylum Mucoromycota; class Mucoromycetes; order Mucorales; family Rhizopodaceae; genus Sporodiniella; species Sporodiniella umbellata. Next base: position 44,776 of record JAIXMR010000054.1, read on the forward strand.
GTATCTGGAGTTCATATGTCCTCCGTCGGAGCAAGTGCATCAGCCTATCTAGTGTCATGAGCGTTGTGAAGGTGATTTCAATTGTGGTAGTGTCAGCTGGGCTTAAGTCTTTATTGCTTCCTGTTAAAGCTTTGACATGTGCTCTGAGTCTAGCCATATCTTGTTCATCAAACGCCTCTATCTCCTTCTTAAGTCGCTGATGTTCTCTGTTGAGACGGTCTACTTGCTCCCGAGCATAATCCAGTTCGACCTCCTCCAGAGCGTCTATTGACTCTTGGTTTTCGAGCACTACGATACGCTCTTCAATCCATTTCCGAATGCGATCTGCTTCTACAAACCAGACACGAACCTCTTCTACCCATGCACAGATTGACTTGTATTTTTTTGAAAGTCCTTCATCTAAATTAGGCAAGGTTTCCAACAGCTCCCCGGCCCTTGCTGCCCTTTCTTCTAAATCTTGAATTCCGGCGTCCGTTGTAGTTGTCTTTAGCATTTTGGCTTGAATAAACTCGAGCTCATTACGGACATGAGCTACTATTTGGGTAGCTTGGCGATCACCGTTCTGTAAATGGTCTTCAATGACTGCACGTACAGCGCCAATAGCAGATACAACAGGAACATAAGATGGGGCGGTAGATTCAAGATCTAATAATTCATGTGTTTGTATGTCTTGGAAGATGGACTCAATATCATCCACAGAGTCCTCTATAAATAAAACGCAAAAGTGAGCTTCATGCACTGTTTATGTTTACGTTTTATGTTTGTTTTTTTTACCTTTTTTAGACGAGGCCACGCTATGTTCCTCTATGAATGAATGATACAAATCTAAGAGTCGAGAGAGTAATTGATTGGCGTTCTTTTCGAACTCCATGTATCCTTCCTGGCGGTTCTCTTCTTGTTTGCCTTTGGCCCATACGTTGAGTTCGTAAAGCCAGTCGTCTTTTTGGATGTCAATAACCGCGTGTTCTTGAAACAGTTTGGCTAAGCTGTCACGGTCGGGCTGTTGTAGCTGTTGAATAAGATGGGGTACGCAAAAATAACGGTGTGCTAAGCAAACAACCACTTTATCGTCCACATGGGTCAAGTCAGATAATGGCTGTATGAGTGATAAAGTAATGTATATATGTAGTTCGTTTTGCAACCATGCCAGCACGGTATCAGCAAGTGGTGAGATCATGAAGGGTAAAGATAAATGTGTTTTAAAAGAAAAAGAAAAGCGTGAAAATAGTAATATAAAAAAAAAAGTAGAAAAATAGGAGTTTTTCTATTTTAGTAAAGTGAAAAGGAGGTCTGCTTTTTTTTCAGCAAATTTAGCGGATCGTTCAACACTTAGACATTGGCACTACCAAAAATAGGTAATATAGAGTGCTTTATCTTCTTTTATTTAAAGCCAGCTAAAAACACGTAATAAAAATTTATGTTTGCTTTTTTCGATCTTTATATGTGTAGAAAGGTAAGGTTGATCGGACATACTTTGCAGGTTTGGAAAAAAGAAGTCTTACTTTGCGTTTACACTTTATCTTATTACAAAACCATACCACTTATAAGTTTGTTTCTTTCCACTTTTAACTTTATACTGCATTATCAAGTACACAAGCTTTTCAATGAACAAACGCACCCTTTTTTTTTTCAACTATTAAAGTTTAACAAGACTGTAATTATTGCATTTTTTTTTAAAAAAAGACAAAGTTTTTGGACTGTTTTCGGAAAGTGGGTGACCGACTCTATATTGATTCAAAAGGTTCAAAGTGGAGAATTCGAACTTTAAAACAAACTAAAGGGTCAATCACTAGAAAAGGTTTTCAGAGTTATAGCAGGCTGTCCTCAGCAAAGCCTTGAAAGTCTACTTATAGTTTTGAAATCAGTAAAGTGATACCTTTGAAGTAGACAAACAGAAAGTTTACATAATCTCAATTGTTCTTTTGCTTTTCAAGCTTTAATAAACAAGTTTATTGAAGCAAATCAATTAGCTAAAAAAACAGCAATTTGCTATATGTCTAATATCAAGAGTCTGTACCGATCACACAATATGACAAAAGAAACTAGAGAGCCCTACCTTTTTAAATACACATACCCAAGGAAAAACGCGTGGGCGAATGGTGATAGTTCATCTCTTGGTGCCAGTAAAAATGGTCAGTTTTGTTGCTGAGAAAAACAACAAGAAACAAATGCTTCATGTTTTGTTTGTTTAAAGAGTCAGAAAGTATATGTCATTTTTAGGCTTATTCGCTTCAACTTATTGTGGCGTTTGTTTTTGGACTACGGGTATTTGGCTTTTTTCAAGCATTCATTCTTATCGTATAGATTTGGGTAGTCATGAGCTTTGGTCGCTATTGTAGTGTCAAAACTGAAGCAAATCCTCTGCCAGCAGAAAACATAAATGACTGCTTTAATTTCGAGACGACGAAGTTTGAAAACCCTTACAGTAAATACTTATATATGCAGATAATCAAGGTACATCGCAGATCTATACTTTTATAACATATTAAGAAAAGAATATTGAATCTGTTTATATCAACAAAAGGTATAAAAAATTAAGTATCGAGTTATAAATTTTATTTTAAAAAAATTTAAAACTTGTTGAAAGCCTTGGAAGCACCCTTAGCCTTGGAGACCTTAACAACGTTGAAACGAACGGTCTTGGAAAGAGGACGACATTGACCAATGGTAACGTTGTCACCACTAAAAAATGGAGTTAGAGCGAAACTTGGGATATCAAAGGCTTGGGGGGCCGCTACCCCACCAACTACCTCCATCCCCTTTCAATTACTGGGAATCATTGCAATAGAGCTCATCTTTCAAGAAAAGGATATGACAGGTAGATTTAAACGGAATTAAACAAAATGAAAACACTTACGCTTGGATAGCTTGGCTGTCGAAAGCAGGAGAAACGTGGGCAGAGATGTTCTTGTGACGCTTTTCGTAACGGTTGTACTTGGGGATGTAGTGAAGATAATCACGACGAACAACGAGAGTACGGTTCATCTTGGTAGAGACGACAACACCGGTCAAGATACGACCTTGAATGTTGACTTCACCGACGAAGGGGCACTTCTTGTCAATGTAGGTACCAACCTTGGCTTCCTTGGGGGTCTTGAAGCCGTTACCGACTTCCTTGAACCAACGTTGGTTACGCTTCTTGGCGTCCTTGGAGTTTTGGAAGATACCAGCTTGCTTTTGGAAAGCCTTTTCGGTCTAAAAACACGCAAATGCAATGTTGGTTATTCGGTAACAAATCGTGTGTAATGATATTTACTTGGTGTTCCATGTTTAATACAAATGAAAGAGGAGGAAGTAGAGTGTAACAAAATTTTTTTTCTTCTTTATTTCTTTGCTGAGAAAGAAAAAAAAGGAAAAGTCACAGTTGATTTTATTGGGCGGTAATACAAGCCACATGTCAATGGGAAACCATAGGCTTTTTTTTATTAACAGAGTATGATTCTCTCTGCCTGTTTTTTTTTTGTCGGCACTCTGCTATTTTCGATAGCAAACTTTCGCAAACAGTTTTTGGTACGAGAGTCCTGGACTCTAAATGAAGCCTTTCTACAAGATCTTTAGCGACAAGAAATTGGCTGGCGTTACACAGGGCGGAAACAATTTGATAAACCATTTTACGGTCAGGGGTGATAGAGAATAACTTCATTTCGTCTAGATAATACATCACTGCTTTAAAGTCTCTTTTTTTCTGGGCTTCTCTGATCCATATATGAAAAGTGGCAATTGAAGGCGACCCTTCGCGCTTAAGTTCCTCATAAATCTTTGACGCTTTTTTCGCTTCGCCTTTTTCCAAAAAAACTTTGATAAGCACATTGTATATTATTGTATTTCCTCGTTTGTTACGATCCGATATCATATCGCAAACCTTTAGAATGGCGTCAATATCTCTCGTAGTGCGTGCAATCAAATTGATAAACATAATATGAATGTAGGTTAACGATCGGCGAGCACGATCTGAAGGTGGGCAGATGCTGTGCACCTGAGCTAGGGTATTATGGAGGGCATGCATTCCCACTAGGTTGTTGGTTTTGTATAGTGCCTTTGCCAGCTGGTACAACGCTTCTCGACTAGGAACTTTTTCTTGCTCAATAATTTTAAAATACATCAAGAGGGCATCTCTCGATCGTCCCTGCTGCGCTAATTTGATGATGGAAATGCATGGTTCGGCGCTTGCAACTTTGGTATAAATTGTACTGACTGGATGGAATCGAAAGGGCTTTGGTTTTAGCCTTCCACAACTAAAGCAGGTTGGTGAAGCCTTTAGAATTGGCTGTTTTATCGCAAAGTCGTAGCCTGCAACAAAGCTTGAAATGAAGGTGTTGAGCACACGGGCCGGTCGCATAAGAACAGGTCACTATAGAATTAAAAAGTGGTGAAAAAAAGTAAAAAAAAAAAAAAAAAATTGATATACGGTCAATGAAATTTACTTTGAAAGACTGTAAGCAATTCAGTACGAGCAACTGTAGGTGTTTGAATAAACATACAAAATTAGGTCTGTTTTTATATTTGAAGTAAATCATATTCTATCAGCGTACTATGGAAGACGTGTTTATACTGAGAAAGTGAATAACATTAGAAGACAATCCAAAAAAACAATTGTATTATAAAAAGAGTTTGAAACGTTCTATCCTACCTCTCTATATTAAAAACCTAAAACTAAAATAACATTTTATACTCTAAACCTTGTTTAGATATCAGTTGATTTTCTTTTTTGTATACCGAGCCATTTATTCACACATCATCGCAAAACGAGATCAAAGATAGAGAGGTGGTTTGCGGCGAAAATTAAAGTCTTGTTTTACAGGTTCCATAAGGACATGATGGAGATTCTAATAAAATATTCATTTACAGCTTTAATAAATCAAGAAAATAGAGGAAAAACACTCAGTGATAAAAGCTGTGCGGTATTTGCATCATGTTTTAATAATGCATTTGATAATGACAAAAACAACAAAATGGTTTTTCTTTTTTTTTTTTTTTTGTATTTTTGTATAAAGACGTTTTGATCTCTTTTGAAACATTGTATGATAGTAAAAAAAAAAAAAAAAGAGGGGGGTTTATTTTAAAACTTTTTGGTACGAAGCCATTGGTTTGCGTCAGTGAACATAGTCAGCGTGTCTAACGAAATGACATTCAACTTGTATAATAGCTCAATAGATCCTACCAACCGTTTCCAGAACTGGAATCCCATCTCAAGATCCGTTTTTATAGACAAACAAGTAGGGAAAGCTTTTTCAGTAGATGCTAAAGCTTCAGAAGATGTATGGCCTTCTATTGTCTTTTCAAGATAGTGTTTACAAACAAGTCCTAAAGCAATGTTCACGTCTGCCATATAGGGCAAACTAAGTAAAAAGAAAAAAAAAAAGCTCAATTCTCTAATTTCTTTTATTTGTTTTCTCTTACCTATCATTAATTTCAAAGTAGTCGTCACGTTCTTTGGTCACAAGGCCGTTCAAAAAGAAAGACAGGGTAAGCATTTCATACAAATTACGATAGCTTCTATTCAATGCTTTGACAAAGCCATTAAACACAAGGAGATCTCGGTAAAGGGGCCCAGACCACAGAGCACTCTATAACGAATATGAATAAATAGATACCGTGAAAACTTTCTTCTTTACCTTGAGACTGATCGGCAGTAAAGATAATGCACGGGAAAGTATTGTGATATTTTTTTGTTCAGATTCTGAGAAAGAGAGATATGTTTGTTATATTCAGGCATGTGTTGTTTTAATCTTACCGTTTCCAGCTGATCGGGTGTATGTTTTGCTGTATGCTTTATTGGTCAAGACTTCGAATCGAGTTAGTTCAAGCGCGGTCAATAAAGCTTCTTGGGTGGTCAACGAGACAGAATCTCCCTTCAATGCCTCGTTTAAAGCTCTCCCCCATGGTGTGAATACATGTCTTGAAGAAGTAACAAAGCTATATATATATATATATGTATATATAAACATGTATGCCCACATCTCAATACCCGTATTAAAAATTATTTACTCTCTTATTTCTAGCGTTTTCCACAATACGTTAGATACGATTTCATTCTTAGTTTCGAGAGGCTAAATGTACAATGTAAGTTTATAAAAAGCAGGACGTTTTCTTTTTTTTTAACAAACCTTTTCAGCAAGAGGCTTTGTAATTGTTTTGGCACATTTAGCATCGTTTCCAAGTGCACAAACACAGAACTTCAAATCAACATTGTTTGACTATAAAGATGGATAAGCCCAAGTGGCATTTTTGTTATTATTACTGATAGTTGCACACCTACCTTTTGAACTTTAAATTCAGTATCAATAAAACTCTTTGTAACATTCCATTTGTTGGTTTTTTCAAACACTGTATTTAATGGGGCCGTATCCAAATTTGATCCACCTTCTGGTGATTGATGATACATGATTTGCTCAGAAGTAGGCTCAAACCAGAAATAGGTTGATACTTTTCTCGTTTTGTAAAATTGGTGAAGAGGCTGGGTAAGTAGGCTGAGGGTTTGGGTACGAATGTTAAGAAGCTGATAAAGAAAATTCTGATATTCAATAGATTCGCCATTATCCAAGGGCGCGTTCTCAATGAGTACACCAGAAACAAGACTGTTGATAGACTAAATTAAGAATAGGCAAGTATAAGAATCTCACTGGATATATATACGCTTTCATGATAAGCTGTGTACCTGAGGTCCAATTAGACCTCGCATGAGGTAATAATAAAGTTCATCAGGTAGGCGATAGCCTATAAATTCATGAATATCGTTGGGTGCATGTTCAACGTTCAAAGGCCTTGTTTCCCCTTCATCTGTTAAGATAAGGTGGTACTTGATAGCACAGCGAGTGCGACAGAATGTATCCACATATTGTGTTTTTGAGACAATAGGATTGTCAGAATAAGCTTGAACTGCATTAAAACCCGTTTTGTGGTTTTTGATCAAATCCTGTACACCTGTGGTAAAAACAGATAAGTTCCAATGATTATATACTCAATGTATGCAAATACCTTTGAATGTAAAGCTAACAACGGATGTACTTAGGGGTGGAAAGGTTGGGCAGTATTCAAAACCAGCTAATATACAAATATCCAAAAACTGTTCGTCAGAAACAGCCAAATCTTGAATCACTGTCTTTTTGTTGATCCAATGATAAATTCCTTTCTATTTGTGCCGTCATTAATTCGCCGGTTGTCTGGTTGTTGCTTTTCTTTTCTTTTTTTTTTTTTTGTTTTTTTACCCCAAAGTCAATACTAGTGATCATTTTGTCGATATCCCACATTAACAATTCTGAACCTCCACAGATAGCATCAATCAATCGTTTTGGGTGTGTGTACATGTATGCGAGCTAATGAAAATAAGGTTTCAAGGCCGTCTTGAGTACTTTGTTAGTTACCTGGGCCCAAGCAGAGTAGGGAGCGCGAATAAACTCAATCCGATTTTGGTGCAAGATATGAAACACACTGTTCAACAGATCTGCAGGATGGATACTTCCACTGCTTGCCCAATTGCTCATAGCTAAATCCACTTTTCCTTTATCGTAAAACTCCCAGCCTGTTGCTCTTTGGCTTGGGCGCGCATCTTCTTTAGAAAACGGCTTGTCTTTTCGAAGGATAGACAGACCGGGAAATACAAAGATGGGTGTGATGCCGTTAGACCTAACATGTTGAATTAATACAGGAAAAAAAGAAAAAAGAAAAAGGATACTTGAATTGAGCCAACTCTTTCTCAATAGATTCTTTCAATCGAAGAGGCAAACCACCCATAGCAGTAACAGCGGGCTCTTTTAATACAATTTTTCGAAGCCAATCATTTCCCTCGATACCAAGTCTAGTGTCTTTTAGTTGTGATGCAGCAGATGTCTGAATTAAACGTCGTTCAGCCGTGAAAACTATTTATTTTATTTTTTTTAAAGAAGCATAAATGGATTCAGTCGAAAAAGGCAAAAAAACGAAGTTTGGTTTCTCTAAACAAAGAACATTGATTTACTGTCAAAATGTCGAATCGGCATAACGAGGATGAAGAGTGGAAAGGAGCGTTAAAAAAAAAAAAAAAAAAAAAACAGGAGGTATTGAAATTATTTCGAACTCTTGTTTTTGGTGACTTTGGTTTTTGTTTTCTTTTGCACATTCTTTTGGTTTAGTTACATAAAGTCCTTTACTTTTTTTTTTTTTCATTGTGCAAGCTCTGAAATTGGACTTGTTTGTTTCCAAGTATGTCATTGTTGCTTCAAAAAGGAGCGTCAGCGATATCAGACACCGCATTAATATACAAAGACAGCTCACGTATTAGGCCTGTATATATGGCCATCGCCGATCGACCTGTCACGGTCTTTTTGGCTACATGTCTTTGGGTTGCCTATTTAATTTGTTAATGCTTCTAAAACAAGAAAACCCTTCTTTGTTAATACACAAAAGAAACCGCGCTTGTTAGCACGCTTGCGACGATACATGCCTAAAGCACGGCTTTAAATAGCTATTGGTTATGTCTGGCACAGAATGAACCCCATTTCTAGGGTAAGAGTCAAGAAGAAGAAAAACCCTTACCCAAAAAGAGTTTTGCAGTAGTAATTATAAGAGAATGTTAATATCAACACTATTATTTGAAAAAAGGATCGAGTTTATGTAATCATTTTTATCTGAACAATAATAACACCAGGATTAAGCTATCTATTCCTGTGCCCAAGGCCTGATTTATTCTTGTTACACACCCAAAAATAATTTTTTTAAAGGCAAATTTTGGGGTGAAATGCTTACACGTGAACCGTTTAATTTTAGGTGAGAGGAACCGTTTTTATTGTTGTTGAGGTTCTTGTTGTTAGTAATAGCCAAAAGAAATCCATATCTCTATAAAGACTTTTGCCTTTCTGAATAACAGCCTGGCTCTATTTGCTTCCCCCAAAAAAAATAAAAATTACCTCCATAGTAACAAATACTTCAAGTCACTGTGTTTGAAATCCAAAAAAGTCTTGTGAGTTTCAATGTGCCTTCAAATGTTCATGTGTCAATACACAAGATTGAAGTTCAGCCAGAAAACAGAACAAAAAAAGACAAATGATGCACAAATTATTGTGTGTTCTTTTATTTATTTATTTCTATAAAAACAACCATGGTTTTACTCGGTAAATAAAGAAACAAACAAACAAAAAAGAAATGACAGAAAGCAGTCTACCGAGCAACATTCGAATGTTAACCTACGAATCAATAGCAACTCCTTGGGTAGCATTAGTTGCCGTTTTGGCATCTCTACTTTTGATTCGCCTGATCAGCACATTCTATTACCGTACTATTATGACGGCTTTTGCTATGATGATTATGTCTATCTATGGCATATTAGCTGCTCTTATCTTCCCTCTTCTTGGGCTTACCACCTTTGTCAACTCTTCAGTAGCAACCGGTTACTATCACTTGTGCTTGTATTTTTGCGGCATCAAAGTTATATCAGAGGGTACAGAAAACTTGCATGTGAACGGACCTGCTATTTATGTATGTAATCACCAATCCAGCCTGGATATCGTGTTGATGGGCAAGGTGTATCCTAGAAATACAACAATTGTAGCCAAGAAAGAATTGAAAAATGTTCCCTTCTTGGGATGGTTTAGTATGTCTACAATGAATATGGGATAAAGATTACTAAACATTACCTTTCTTTTTTTTTTTGGGGCGAATACCTAAACAGTGCAATTGACCCGTGTTATCTTTTTGGATCGTAAAAATAGAGATAACGCTATTAAAGAATCACGCAAAGCTGCTCTTGATATTCATAAAAAGAACGTAAGGCAATCCCTCCACAAGACTCTCTATTTGAACTGACACGACGCTTGTATAGGTTAACGTTTGGGTATTTCCTGAAGGTACTCGTGGTCATGAATCAGAGATCACACTTCTTCCTTTCAAGAAAGGTCCTTTCTATATGGCTGTTCAAGCCAAGGTACCCATTGTTCCCGTTGTCATTGCCAACTACTCCCATCTATACAGCGCCAAACAAAAGCGATACGAATCTGGCTCAATTCGTTGCAAAGGTAAGCTCCTATTTAGAGAAGAGGAGAAACAAAGGATTAACGATTCAAAATCTATCCTTCTTGGCTCAAAGTGTTGCCGCCTATTTCAACTGAGAATATAAAGGAGGAATCAGCTGACATTGAAGAATTGGCAACAGAATGTCGTCGACAAATGCTTGAAGTGCTTCAAGAAATAACACCGAGCGAGGTCTCGAAGAAGGCACAATAAAGGAGAAATCTCATTTGCAACATTCATTAACTACTTGAAAAAAAAAAAAAAAACAATAAGATTTCTTCTTTGTCCCGCGTCTACAACTTAGAGAAGGTGGTGACCGACCACTAGTCATTATATTCCCAAAATAAAGAGAAATGCATGAGTTTCTAGATTCAACAAGACGTTCCGCTTAGTGTTTGGCAGAAGCTTATTTATTTTATGGTCACAAGTATTCAATAGATGTGTTACTTTAAAAAGAAATGCAATGCACGTCTGTAGTGGTCAATTGCATGTATTGACAGCCATTAGAGGTAACAAAAGCTTGTAAAGGCATATAAATAAGCTATCAGTGTTTTGAAGCACTTGTCAAGGTCATTGCTCTCATCCTTCAAAATAAGCCGCAAACGATAGGGTAAATAGGTATTGCTTTTTTTTTTTTTTTTTTTTCATCAACGCCAACATTGAACGGATACTATGCAGCTAGGTGTACATGTGTGTGTTTATGCTACAGAGAAAATAAATAATAATAAAAGAATTTATCATTCAAAAAAGGGAAAGCGTCGTAGATCACAGTGTTTTTATTATGAAATCATTTGTTACAGGGAAAAACCCCACGCTTGCCCCATGAAATGATGTAAACCCAGAGAGGCTTCTCAAACGTTTTACTGGTACTAGAATGTCCCCTATTCTACACACTATGCATACTATCTATTATTTCTAGTTGATAACTTTACTATTACATGAGAAAGGATCATTTACTGTTGTTTGGGTGGAGCTAAAGTGCAAAGTTTACATGTGTATTTAATATGCATACAATCAAAACACCAGTCTCTAATAGCTACGATAAGCTTAAAGTGCTAAAATAAACAGGTGTGTAGTAAAGTATTTATTGGCTTGACCTTCTGCTGTGAAAAGGTTAAAGGCCCAAGTTCTTTTCACAAGAAAAAATCTATGCTTCTGGTTAGTTTGTGCTATTCGCTTAAGTTTTATTAGAATGTTACAGACGCTTATTATTATACACTATAGAATACTTTTTAAAATACGATTGGCTAATAAAATGCAGATACTATTTACAGCAAAAGATTAACGTTCAGGGTTAGATTGATTAGAAACAGACCTCCTATCTATGATAGTCTGTCTGCTACACTCTGCTCCAATACCACCTTTAGAGAAAACTTGTTTTAAACCTTCTAAGCTCACTTGAAACACAATACATATAAATGTATATGTTTGGGCTTGAACCAATAACCGATTTCAGTAGCTGCAAAAAAAGAACACCTGGTTTCTTCCTCCAAAGGAAACAAAGGCAAAACCGCTAAATATCTCCCGTCAGCATTTACAGGTTTTGTAGCAAAAAAACAATAACAGAGTTTTTCTGTTTCTTACAAAGAAAAGGCTCAGTGCTTCTTATTTGATGTGCTATAAAACGACCAATACGACGACACAGGGAATATATCACGTGGTTAGTGACGTATAAATTGTCGGCACTTTAAAACACGGGAGCAGAGTTTTGCGTTTTTTTTTCCTTTTCTGTCATATAAAGAGTCAAGCTTGGTTTTTATTTTTTGGCTTTTTTTTCCTCATATAAATATTTTCTTTTTTTTTTTTTTTTTTTAAAAAGAAAAATACAAAGCGTATCAGCAAAAAAAAAAAAAAAAAAAAGCTTTCCCTCCCTTCTCCCCCTTTTTGGCCTTAAAGAGAGCGTCTACACAAAACAAAACAACCTCTGCTTAATACTTTTCTTTTTTAATTATTATTTATTCTTTTCGCAAGCCAAGCAACTTTTTAATATTCATTTATTGATAGAAAAAAAGAAGCTTGTAATAAACCAAGAGAAAAGAAAACAATAATAAATAAAAAAAAGGAAAGCGAAAAACAAAAGCAAAAAAGAAATAAACAACAAAGGGCAGATCATAATTACACAAGTCGATAGAGATTTGCTTGCACGAAGTTATTCTTCACATTTGCAATTTCACATTCATATTCGCCAATGGGCACGACGAAAGGTCGTAAAGCTAGGCGGAATAACTCAAGACCAACAGCCTTTTCATTTTTATCAAATATTGCGCTTGGAAGCGAAAACGAAAAACCACCGGATGAACCGTCCATACGAAAACTCTCACTTTACTCATCTAGCGATGTTCACTTTGTTGGCAACAGAGCTTCTTTTGGAGGTTTGAACATTTATATATAATCATTTTCTTTTTTTTTTAAAAAAAAAAAAGAAAAACATATAATTGTATATGTGTCTATGTGCTCATGTATATAAGTAATACTTTATTAGTTGCTGCATCTCTACATTCGACCGATAGTAGTTTCTCTGCGGAAGATGAAAGCGCCTTACCTTCTGATGTACAAACTAGAACTTATACAACATCTACTCAACCCGTTATAACAGTCAAAGGAAAGTTGGTTTCAAAAAATTCTACTTTGGATCACCCTAGCCACCTGAGCGATGACAACAATAGCACTAGCAGCAGTGAGACCCAGCATCACAAACTTACTAGAGAAGATAGTGAAAGACCCATTGCTTCTGAGAAAATCAAGAAAAAGTCAAACAAAGATGTATATATAGAAAAAACCTCTTTCCATCCAACAGACATTAACGTCCTGATCTAGCACGCTACAGGAAGTGCGACATTCATGTCCGTCTTTCGTTATTATACAGACAAGATCCGACAATCAACAAGTAAAAAGAAATCAGAAACAACGATTAACCGAGGCTATCTGTAAGCATCTTTAATTTAGAAAAAGAGTTGTGTGTATTGACTTTTGTTATAGTCAACAACAATTAGAAAACTACAGTTCACAGAAGCATCCCAAGGCACATTCTTATGCTCATTTTTTGGCACCAGCGGGTTCTTTAAAGTAAATAAAATTAAAAGCGGTGAATGTACTTAGACGATTGTTAGTGATGGATCACTGGTAAACAGCAAGACAGACTATGACCCATTGTTCCTTGATGATGACAGCTATGGACAGTACGGTTTGAACCCTGGATCATTGGTACGTGTGTGTGTGTTTTTTTGGAACGAAAGGTACTCATCTATGTACATAGGGTACAATTGTCAATGGTATGCGACCTTCTGAAATGAAAAGAGAAATGAACGAACAATTCAAGTTCAATCATCCGGAGATACGGGCTGAGATTACGTTAAGTAAGATCCGAGCTATCAAGTTACATTTACTGGAGATTGGCAAAGAGCTTGATCTGGAAATATCCAGTGTGGCGCATGCTTATGTCTATTTCGAAAAGCTTGTTATCAAGGCAAGTGCATGCCCCCATTCTATCTTTTCTATCTGTCTAACCATCGTTCTAGAACGTTGTCACCAAAAAGAATCGAAAGTTGATTGCTGCCTGCTGTTTGTTTTTAGCGAGTAAAGTGAATGAAGCCAAGGGTACTTGGTTCCAGCCTTTACTAGAAGCGATGGACGATGAGCTTGATGTGGATGCCAAAGAGATTCATGAACATGAGTTTGCGGTCTTTGCCGACCTCGAGTTCAACCTCTATGTCCCTAAAAAAGAATTCATGCTTCACTTTGAAAGAATCTTTGGTCATCTGGAACACAAGAGTATCCAGGACTACCTGGGCCGATCCACCTTTTTCAACGGTGTTCCTTCCTGTTAACTTATCATGAAAGAAAAGAGTGTGGAGAAAACAGGGCTAAATAAAGCTTTTATATATATATATATATATACTAAAAATAAAAGAGTGTTTTTATTGTTATTGTTATTCACGATGGGTTAGCAGCTAAAGAAGCGTTTTCTCTTGATTGGCTATGTAAACTTATAAAAGTATCTGTTTCCTTGATTGGGGTCGACTTCTTTTTGAAAAGGTTCTTGATTTTGTATAAAGAGAGCGTACTCGCGCTTTTCTTTTCCTGAGGGTGACTGCTACTTGTACTAGCATCGGATTGAACTGGCGATTTTTCTTCGTAGGTAGATAGCCAACGTGGACTGGTGATAGTTTGTAGCTCTTCCTCTTCTGGCAGATGGGCTGGGTCTGATTTTGAGCTCAAAAGAGTTACGCCGTAGATCAAGACAGCAATGCCGATAAAGACAAGAACAATAGCCCAAGGTGGATAGTTGGCAATTTCATCTAAATAAATAATCGTGTTCACCAGTCCTAATGCGGTATAGGTTCCATAGAAAACAGGAACAACCACCACTGAAGTATAGAGCTTCAGGGCTGTATTGAGACAATACACCTAAGAAAAATAAGTACGTACGTTTTCCTAAACCTGTCTTTCTTACCTGCAGAACAGCAGTGACAATCAAAGCCAATATGATGAACCGACTTGTGTTGTCGTTGAATTGGTTTACGTGGGATTGCACAGAAAGGGTAAAAAGTTTAACACTAGATTAGGAGGGGTAAGAGAGAGAGAGAGAAGGGCTCGGTTGTGTTTGTTTATTACCCGCTTTTGGCCAACAAGAGAGTCTCGCTAGCCAAGAGGCCGCCTTCAACGCTGAACATGAGACCCACGATATGTTTCATTTTCTTTTGGCCCATATTAGAAAAGAAATGTCGTTTGGTTTCTAATCGATTTTCAATATCCCAGTTAGACCATATTGAAACAAACAGACCACTAAAGACAATCAGGTTCAAAGCACTAAAGTAAATGATAAAGATAGGACGAACAAATAGGATTTTAAGACTTTCAAGTGAAATTGAATCTTCAGCTTTCAACAAGAACAAAATAAAAACAAGAACAAGAACAATAAACAAACGATAATTATTGGATGATTCAAAAAAACTATTAATTTATTTTATCTTTTCTTTTTTTTTTTTCAGGGAATTTTTTTTTTTTTTTTTTTTTTTTTAGAAAAAACTTACGATCCTCTCCATTGTACATTCCACCAAACACAACAATCCAAATAACAGAAGCCACGACCACACAAGTGCCCAAAACATCTTTTCGTGTGATTTTTGTATCCACCAATATTTTTGCAAATACAAAATTGAAAATAAGAGCCACACTACCTAAAGGAGCAACCCATTGTGTTTTGAGAAAATCTTTTTTTTTTTTTTTTTTGTAAGGAGAAAGAGATGTTTTAGAGAATCGTACATACGTATGTGTATGCGCTATTTACTGAGAGCAATAGTACTGCCGATGACTTGACTTCCAATATAGGTATAGAGACCGATATGCCATAAAGGTCGACTACAGTCACCACGTTGTTTTTCTTTTGCTGATTCTTTGACATGATCCAGTTTCAAGACATTAAGACCTAATGCATCTAAAAAGGAGGCACCTGATATATACACAATCATAGAGACAGTAAGCTTCTTTTATCAAACTTGTCATACAACGTTTCTTTTTTTCAAGAAAAAAAAAAAAAAAAGGAGGGGGGAATATTAAATACCAAAGGAAACAAAGACACCAATCGTAAATCTTATGACATTATCTTCTCCCATTGACAGGCTCTTTTTTTTTTTTATTCTAATGACTATAACACTAATAGTAATAACAGATATAAAATATATGATATACACATAGAACTAGAAAAAAAAAAAAAGAAGAGAAAGAAAGAAGCATGTATTAGATTGGTTTATGTACAGAAATAAAAATAAGTTTAAGAATAAATAAAACTAAGGGGGGCCAAAGCCTAGAATATATATCATGTCATATGCATGATCGACTTTGGTCAGTTCTGATAGAGTAAAACAAACATTTTGTTATTATTATTATTACTATTATTGTTATTTTTATTATTATTATTATTATTATTATTATTACTATTATTATTGTTATTATTATTAAAGGAGACATAGACACATATTTATAGATATAAGAAAGATAATGGGGGAGGATATTGTAAAGAGAGAAAAACAAGGGACGTGTACTGAAAAGGCCTTTTTTTTAAAAGGTAAGATCATCCACTTCTTCATCTTCTACCATTACAGTAGATCCTTCTTTGGGTGGTTAATAATAATAATGTTTTTTTTTTTTTTTTTTACCTGGCGAGTTTTTTTCTAGATTGACAATTGTATTCGGTGCAGAATCCATATAGTTGACACTATTTCGATTACTACGACCTTGCTCTTCTCTTACAAGACGCAAGGTCTTTTGTCGACTGATGGCAGAAGGGATTTGAAGATCCTGCTCGATTTTTCTGGGTGCAGCCTCGCCATTTTCAGCGGTCCAAAAGATGTATTCAAACTCACTCATAAAGAAGTTGAAGATGGTGGCGGGAATACCCAAGGTGGGAGAAAAGACGATGCTGACGTTTCGCATCGTCATTTTGTTTGTGTCTGCATGTTTAACCACACGTATGAGATGAGCAGTCAATGCTCTTAACAAGGTATAGTTAGCAATAGGCAAAAGGGACACCAATCGACCTAGTTCGTTGATTCTATCCTTTCGGTCCAAAAGATCTGTTTCCATAGTTTGTTAGCTAACAGAAAAACAATGTGGATTTCTTACCAATGACAAGTAAAAAGTCTGCACGCAGTTCTCTTGTCAAGACACTGGTAGGTAACTCACGTAACCATAATTTGAGTAAACCGGCTACCACATGAATATCGTGAGTTTCTTTCAACAGGTTCACGTCCCCTTCTTGATCGAATCTTTCCTGAAGATGTTTCAAGGCTGCATTGGATCCGCTGAGACGATAGAGGCCTTCTTCTTGTACTGCATTCATGGCGTCCAGGAACTCAATACAACGATAGACGATGGCGGGTAGTTCATAACCTGGGCTGATCTTGGATACCTTCACGGCCTGTTCCAGACTGACACCAAAGATCAATCCTGGTGGTCGCTTCTCTTTAGGCTTCTCACTCTCTTGCGGTCGGCTTAGAAGATGGCGTAGGCCAGTCTTGGCTTCTTCCGCTCGCGTTACCGGGGGCTCGCTAAACAATCGTTTGCTCCAGAACGTCATCCGATGCGAACGCTTTTTCTCTTCTTCCGGGGGTGGAGACAGGGCCCGCGGCTCCTCTTCACTGACCAGGGCACAGACGGAGCTACGGCGTGTTAACGGAGGCCGATGGCGTTTCTGGTCCAAACTGATCCTAGGTGATGGTAAGGAATCCGAACTAGAGCTCGATAGGGAAGGGGTTGGAGGCTGTTGCTGGCGCTCGATGTTCTTTCGTTTGGGATAACAGAGTGTCTGAACCCAGGCATCACGCTCTTCGTCAGAACTGGCACAGAGAATATGACGTGCACTGGCAGAAGAGGATGCCTTGCGTTGTTCAACAATCAGAAAAGCATGACGGTAGAAAACAGGATCATCCGGTTGGCTAAGGTTATCGTTCTGTTGTTTGCCTATCTGAGCTCCTGTCAACCGAATCGAGCCTAACTGAGCTCCTTCTTTCTACAATAAAGAATGAGAAAAACAAAAATTGGCTCTCCTCCCCTTTTTTTTTTTAGGGGAGGGGTGAATAGCTTACGGATTCATAGTATTCCAATAGATTGTCCTTCATTACAAAATAACGCGTTTTCCAACCACCAAAATTCTTGCCTCGTTTTGTCAGATAACCTTCTTTTCGCCTATTTAAACTAGGCTTATGAGGTTCTACCAGATCTGTATTCAAGAAATCACATAGGTCGGATGGATCCTCAAAAGGCAAGGAAAGAATGTGTTGTAAATAGTGTTCTAAAGCCAACTACCAAAAAAAAAAAAAAAAGAATGGATATACGGCTTTGAATGTCTATTATTTTTTTTTTTTTTACCTTGCGTTGGTCTACTTTATTAGGTGCATGGCTTGAGAACAATGCCTTATCAGGTAGTTTGCCCAATCGAGTTTTTTGTTGCTGTTGTTTGAGTTTGGCGTCCAGATGAAGAAAATCCGAATAAAGCTTTTCGATTCTCCATTTCTCTTGAAAGGCGTCCTGATGACAGGTGCCAATAGCGATGACGAAAGCCACGACCTCTTTTCCTTTTTCGTTGGGCTTGATCATGGAGCCAACGACTCTTAGGTGGAGATCGGATAGAGCGTTGGGCTGTTCTTGATGGTAGGTCAGGTTGGGCGACGAAGCGTTTTTGACCGTCTGGGCATAAGTAGGCATGGAGCGACTGTAGATGGCACTCTCACGCTTAACACAAGGGGTGGTGGGCCGGACAAGTTCGCTGGAGGTGTCAAGTGGATGGCGCGGCAAGGTCTCTCTGAAACGTCTGTCGACGGAAGAAGATGATTTGCTCGGAGTAGGGATCGGCGGCTCCTTGGGTGAACCCTCGTCTGCCTCGGCTCTCTGAGGTCGATACGGCGAACGAGGGGGTGGCATAGGCCCACTTTGAACAAGGCTTTCTTCGGTCGGTTGACTCCACTCTTTTTCCAACGAATCCAGCTTGTCGGTGAGTGTGTCACGATCTGCTGAAAGTCGAGCATTCTCTTTTTGAAGCGTCTGAATCATACCTCGCTGCTTTTCAATAATCTTCCAAAGTTGCTCATTCTGTGAACGTAGATGGCTGACTTCTTCTTGGGCGGGTGACATTAATTATAAAAAGAGTGGAAAGGGCTAAAGAAGTTTAGAAAAGATCAAAGAAAAATGAGAGAACAAAAGTTTTGGATGAAAATATCCCAATTCAAAAACTAAAATAGTCTCTTTTAAGGTGAAAAAAAAAGGAAAAAATAAAAAGTTAATTAAATAAGAAAAAAAAAGGGTAATTAAAAAAGAAAAAGGAAAGAGAAAAGTTTATAGAAAAAAAAAAAAAAAAAAAAAAAAACCTGCATACATTTGGTGTCACACAAACAAATCAATGTTATACAGAGTCCTAATCGTTTGAGCCAAAAAAAAACTTTATTATTTCAGGTTAGATTCTGTGTGTATATTGACTAAGCAGCAATCCCTGAAATTTGTAGAATAAGCCCCAAAAGGAGTTGGCTTTATATGGGGGAAAAAAAAGAAGAAATGCAATCGATAGAAAGGTGAAGGTTACAAAAAAAAAGTTATTGTCGGTCACAGAAATATGAAATTGTGGGTTACAAAAAAAAATATAATTGGCAGCTATAATTTTTTTTTTGGTTTTGCAGGTTATTCTTCATGTGCCAATTCATAGATAGTCTCCTTGACTAAACGTTACCAGTTGAGTCTTTTCGTTTACGCCAGGAAGCCTCTTGGGTAGTAACGTTATGGAGGAAAACCCTTGAATAAACTGTATTCGTCACGGACTATAGTAATCCATCACTCAATACTACAGCTTCTTGTTTAAAGACTTTAGTTTATGCTTTGTTTTTAGCTATTCAGGTTATTCTTAAAAAAAAAAAAAAGAGCAAGGATAGACCAGACGCTTGTTTTGAAAAGGCAGGTTTTATTGTATATACACTACTGGATTGTACCTCTCGTCAATCAAGTGTCATCAGACAACTCTAGGCATATCAGCGCGTCATAGTTGAGTACTGACCTATAAAAAGCTTAGGCAAAAAAAATAATATTCTCTCTGGTAGGGCTTTGTGTTGTCTTGATAGATATATCGATTGTAGTTGAATACATGCATCTTCAAACGAATAAAGTATTTCGTAGAATCTTTATCAGAGTCCCCTTGGGTCTCTTTCATCGTTCTTTTCTGTTGTCGACTGTTGACCTGTTTTTTTAATTTTAATTTTAAAACAGTGGGTTTATTGTAGTTTTAAACGACAAGTTTTTTTTATAAAAAAAAAAAAGCTTGTTATATAAAGCAAAAGAGTTTTCAAACCATCAGGTATTAACCTTGGAATAGATAACTACCAAGTAGCAAAGAAATTCTAGAGCCATACTCTGATAAAGTGCAATTGCCGATCGTTGTCAGATTGAGTTTTGTATGTTTTATGACAGCAGCAAAAAGGAGGTTTCTAAAAAGAGCTGTGAGGTACGCTTGAAAGAGGCTTGATGTTGAGTTTGCACAGGGTCTTGTGCATGGTAGGTGTCAAGCCACTATAGACGCTAAGAGAGTACCAAACTCTTTACTGAAGCATCTTTTATGAACACATGTGTATTCAAACTGCATTTTCAGACCTCAACTATTCATCTTGAAAGGGCTAGCTATAAAAAACAATAACGCCAGAAATTCTTTTGGAGGTACAGAACAACAATTGGAAACAATGAGGTTGTACAAATTCTAATTTTTCTTATAAGCTTTTGGTTTATACCTAATTTAAGATAACAGAAAAAGAGATATGATTTGGTATTATTCAAGTACACAAAAAAAAACAGCTTTGAAAGCTGTTTTGACATTTTACACAAGCCAACAATAATAATAACAGTTATAATAATAACAAAGGCTTAAGTGTTGACAATATCGGTTTGTAGTACGTAAGACAAATGAGTTTCTGTATAAAACAATAAAGGTCTGAATAGACAGACTTGGTGAGTTTTAAACTAGTGGAGTATTTTGTATACGTATTTTTTTTTAATAAATGGGTGCTAAAAAAAAGAAGATGTGAGGATAAGAAACAGTATGTAAATGAATGAATAGAGTGTATATATGTGTGTGTGTGTGTGTGTGTGTGTGTGTGTGTATAGAGAGGAATGGAGATCTAAGAGGAGTCAACTAAAGAACGACCATCAAGCATAGCAGAACCTCTCCAGCTTTGTTCGTGACTATAGTTGATCTCTGCCCAAGATCGAATAGAATCCAACATAGTCAAGATCCTTTCTTCGTTTCCACCAAAAACATCTGTAGGGCTAAATTGAGTATACGGTTTTATGGTGATTACTGTTTTACCTTTGATAGTATAGCAACCATCGACATCCACGCCTTCTTTTCCCATGAATTTGAAGGCAGCCACGATATTATCCAACATCATCACACTTACAGAGCCACCTTTCTGAACGGGCGAACGTCGAACGGTCTTTTGGCTGATAGCCTCCAGTAACCAGATCAAGGTCTCTCCGTTTCGAAAGGCACGTGTGAGATCCATGATATGTTTTCCAGCTGGTAAATAAGTGTTCACCCAATGTACATATTCTGTTGCGTCCCAGCCGGTTCTTTCGAGAGGTGGTAAACTACGATGTTGAGGATCGATCAGGTCTTCTTCTTCTTCCAACAGGAGATCTTCATGAGGGTGGGTAATACCTGATTCATGTGCTTGCTGAAGCGCTTGTTCTTCGTCTGCAGCTATCTCTGGGCTTTCTTCTAAACTGGCCATCATCGACCCATTCTCTTTATTTGTCTTGGAATACATCAGGACAGATGGGGGTCGGGGTCGCATACGACGGGCGACATCTAAAGAGACAGTGGCCATTTGATTGGAAGACATCACGGGAGCTACACCATATAAATTAAGAAACCCGTGCATAGGTGATGCGAATAGTTACCTCCCAAATCACGAGCAATTGTAGCTTTCATCAACATCTTGATCCAGGTACGCATTTGAAGTTCAGAATCTGTATAAAAGTAAAAGGTTCTTTCTAACTCATGTTGTGCTTTAAAGCAGTATTTGCCGGTATGGATCATTTCATCTGGAATAATCTTATAGCCATGAAGATTGACAATGCCTTTCATACGTACATCCTTGATAAAGAGAGAAAGTATGTGTTGAGTGCTTTTTTTTTCTTTCCCTTAACATTTTTATGTGTGTATGTATACATATATATATATACATACCTTTGGACTTTTAAAATAGAAGAGGTTGGTACCTTTTAAAACAAACCAACGTTTGTTCCATGTTTTGTATTTGTCACTTTGCTTATGTAACCAGCCTTCATGCTCAGGTGCCTGAAAAGCTTCTTTGGAAGCACGACTGGGTTCTTCCAGAGGAGAAGACACAGAGAGTGTATGTGTATGTGCTATTTGCATAGGCTGTTGAGACTAAGAGTAGGAGAATGAGGATAGGTATATCTTTGAGAACCCTTTTTTTTTTTTTTTCTTTTAATTGTTTACGTCATGACCCAACCAAGGAGTAGTAGCTGTGTCGACAGAAGGCAAGCGCTGGTGAAGAAAAGATTTTGGGTCCGGGCTTTGATCACGGCTCTTTGTTTTGCGACTAGCACCAGAAGACATGGTAGTATAAGTATTAGAGCGACTGACACCAGAAGAAGAAAGACTCTGGGGAGATAGGGGACGAACGATATCGTGTTTCGAATCCGATTTGAGTGAGGGAGGCAAGGGCGCCTTTCTGGGGAACTGATAGAGTTCATCTTCTGGCAAGATAGATTCTGATCGACGTAGATGGCTGGAAGTGCGGCTGGGAGAGCGATAAGAGCTACTGGAGGTGGAGATGGAAGGCTCGGGTGGCGGTAGAGGAGGCGTATTTCGATGCAGTCTTTTTTTGAAAGGCAAGCCGGATTGTTCTTTGAGACAAGTAATGGCCTGCATCACTTTATAGCGTTTACCAAAAGTGGAGATGCCTAATTCTTTCAAAGCTTCGATATCCAAATCCAACAAAATGTCTCCGGTGATCTCTTGGTCAACCAAGGTCTGAGCAACAGAGGCCAATCCGGTCGATTTGGCCCATTGGGCGACTTGATCTGTACTCCATTGTTCGACTCTACCTGAGAGCTGTAAACGGTTGAGAGCATCGTCAATTTCGTCTTCTAAGGTTGAGCCTGAAGAACGTGAAGAGGAGCTGGATAACACGCTGGGTTTTTCGGGTGAAGTGTAATTCATCGGGAATAAACCGGTTTCTCCCCTGACGTTTCGTCCCTGGGCAAAGGTTTATATTTCCAAGAAAAATAACAATAGACAAGCTTTACCTGCCACCAACCATCAAGGTATTTCTCGTCTCGTTCGACAACTACCACAGGCTCGCCAATAAAAAAGTTAATCTCGTCGTCATTCTCAGCTTCAAAATTGTGAATGGCATAAACTGTATTATTACTGTTATTCATAAAAGTCAAAATAAAAAGGGGAAATAAAAATAAAAAAAATAAAAGGGAAAGGGGCGGGTGAGAAAAGGAAAGGAAAGGGAATCTATCAAGATACAAAAGTAGATGGTTTTTTAAAAAAAAAAAAATAAAAAAAAAAAAGAAAGCTGTTTGTTTTTTTTTTTATTATTTTCTTTTTTTTTTTTTTTTTTGGCGTTATTGAGTTATAAAATGAAATAAAACAATAAAGGAAAGAAAAAAAAAGAGAAAAGAAAGAAAATTTTGGGTTTATTTTGTTCATTCGAAGGGCGCTTAGTAAAACGAGTTAACGAGTTACACGACTTTCATAATACAAAAAAGATTACAATTATGGTCTCTTTTTGGTTTTCACCTGGCCAAGTTGGACTGATCTTCTTCTTTTTACAAACAATGAATGCTTTGTTCTTGCAGATCCCTCTGTAAACTGACTTTGCTCTTTCTTATGGACTGCTTTCAGGCGCATCTTCTTTTTTTATTGTTTCCTTTTTTATTATTTTATATTTAATGTCGTACAACAGAATTTCATATTTTCACGAGGGAAACGTAATAAGAAAGAGCAAAAAGAGAAAAAGCAAATAATAATAATAAACAAACAAAAGCAGAAAAAAAAAACAAGGAGGACGCGGCGGCGGTTGGAAGCAAATAAAAGAGGAGACAGAAGCCCTTTTCTAATCAGAAAAACAAAACACGTAAAGAGACCAATTAAAGTCTGTGCTAATTGTGCCACCAAAGATAAAGACAATTGGTGAAAACAGCTCCAAATTAATTGATTTTGTTTGACCTTGTCTCTTTTACGCCTCTCTAGACAAAGCAGATGGAATCGATAAATAGGAGTGAAAGAGAGTCGCGTGACTTGTTAGAGCTGTAGGGAGAATCTAGAATCTCGTTAAATAAAAGATCGTTACAGACTAATAAATCCCCTCCATACAAATGTCATACGTTTTTATCTATTTGTTAGTCTACTGTTGTCTTTTTAAGATTAGACTCTCCTTGGTCACTACCGTCGTACACATCAACGGAGCACAAACACCACTTTGGAGCACCATTTATGCGTGTTTCTACGTGAATGTGTATGTATGCGTATGTGTATGTGCTTGTGTTTGTGTGTATGTTTCATTGGATTTGCTATCAGCTGAAAGTACTTTATAAAGAATAGCCTTGATCTAGCATTTTCTTAGGTAGCGGCGATTAAAAAGAACCCTGTTTTTTTTTTTTTTTTTTAGGGCAAGAGTCATGATTGCAAGTCTCTCACGTTAATCAACTAAAGGTCTAAAATCTCCTTATTGGACAGAATGTATCTTTCTAAAGTGTGTAACCTGTGCCTGGGTAAACTAGTATGGATTGTTTGTATTCACTATCATCACAAGTCTTTATCTCTCTCACCTTCATTCAAACCACCGTTTAGCGTGGGTCCTTTATTTTTGTTTATTTGCTTTTTAATGTTCATCATTTCTTATCGAGAAAATAAGTGATTGATTGTACCAAAATTTGAAAAGGATCGACACAAAATAAAGAACCGCATTGTATTTTGGACAAAGCATGAAAAACGGTTCCTGAATTCTGTCCGGTCCGAAACACCTCACCTATGTATATCGGACAGGCTCACGTTGCAGTACTGTGCTTGTCTTGCTAAGCGGTGAATACAAACACTTGTTCTGAAATCCTCGAAAAAAAAACTAGCGTTACGACCTCTAAACAGAAGAAAAATGTTAAAGACAGCTTGGTAAAATATGGCGTTTGATGGGTCAATCCACCTTATGTTAAGAAGCCCGCTGACCGAGCCATTGAGGATAACAATTCTGGGACGAACAAGCATAGGAAAAGAGCAGTGAACTGTATTTGGTATACTGAACTCAACTGTCGAAGACTCGATACTTGCCGTGACAAGAGCGCTGAAGTTCTACGGGTAAAAGGTGTGTCCGCTGACAATCCTCCATAAAAAAAAAAAGCAAAACCCAGAGCATCGTTAAACGAAAAAGATTTCGATATCATACATTAGCCATACCATCTAGTTTTTGGAAAGTGTGTAGTATTTAAACTGTTGATAAGTATTTGGTTAACTTCTCTCTTTACTTCTATCTTTCATAATATAGTACAAATCAAAAAATCTTTGTTTCTTTTAAAAAGATTTATCAAAAAATGCACGCTGCAAGTTTTTTTAGCAACTTGCACTTTAAATTAATATCGGCTTCTTTTGACATTTTAATAACTAATGAACTCTAATAATATAAATACAACTACATAGACAAAGTATTTCTCTCGCTACTCTTAAGGTGACTTGTTTCAAAAACAACCCTAAGTCTACTATGATTGCTCATATTGGCTCCTACAGCCACGAAGCTGGAGGTGTTGAGGATCTGTAGTATCTCCCTCTCTCCAAAGAGCAAAAGGAGCTTATCTTGGAATGACTTTACGAAGGCTATAGCAAAACAGACTGCTGAATTGCGATCCAGAAGGGGGTTCACTGGAGACTTCTTGGTGCCTCTACAACACTCCAATGCCCAATTATATCGGCAACGTCTGTAAAATCACCCTAAATGCTGGTATAATGAGGGTCAGAAAAAAGGAGAGGAAAAAAGAGAGAGCTGGCTACAGAAAATATAAATGCGGCAAGTTTGGAAACTATGATAGCAGAGCCAGATGAGAACGAGAGTAATTTCAAAGTCAAATCGTTTAGCGATGACTGTTCGTTTTATGGTATTGAAATAAACAATCAAACTATAAAAGTATGATCCCAGCAATGTTTTGATTGGAACAAAGTTGCTTGCAAACACATGTACCTACTCTGTCGACTGCACTAGAAGATTTATATTTATGAATCTACATTAACAATAAAAATAAAGTAACAATCCATTCTTATCGTACTAAATCTAATAAATGTGTTTAGTACCTCTGTGTCTTATAGCGCCTTCAATTGTAAGAGATGTTTGTTCACAAGCAATAGAACCAGAAACACCATCACTTGCTTTGGTAGCAAACATACGTCATGTGGGTGATGATTTGCTCTCTTTTTATACTTACAGCAGCTCTTGACAGTTCAGCCTCACTTCAGGTCCTTGAGAAGCTTCTTGGCCACAGCTCGTTCATAGGCACCCGTTACTGATTAAACTGATGTATTACAAACCACCCGTCAGCTTGTATAGATAATCTCAAACTATTGCTAAATAAAAGAGTATTTTTAAATCAATAAGATTAATATTAGCGCAACAGTCTTTTATACTTGCTTTGGTCAATTATGTGCATTAAATCTCAAGAGTTTGGAAAAGTTTTTTTGAGAAAATGTCATTTAGAAGAGATAAGACTTAAAAGACGAGAAACCGTCCCTGAGTTTTTTTTTTTTTTTTTTTAAAAAAAAAGGTGTTTTTCTTAATAATCCAGGTTTTAGCCTTCATATTACTCACCCTAGAGACTGGTATAAAAAAGCCATGTCTATGAAGTCGATTGTCCATACTTTCTGAGGCACTTCCATCACTATCCTTAGGGCCATTTCTGCTCAAAAACCTACCAATACTTCTCTAAGAAAACTGATTGTAGTAACAGGTATAAAAGCAGGTTGATGAAGTATTTGTAATGATTACAGCTAGAATAGTAATTAGAACAGAGCATCACCTTGAAATCATAATAGATACTCTAAATAAAAACAATTTAGAAGGAAACTATCTAACTGTAGAAAAGCTCCTGTTTGAAAACCTACAATAGTAGTAATTTATATTGAAGAAAGAGTCTATAAATGCATACGTCTTCTACCATATCCACTTTTCTGGAATTCAATCAAGAGGTAAAGTTTGGTATAAAGAGGTGAGCCTTCGAAAACGAAGGGATGTTAGCTCTAAGAGTCGCAAAACTGCTTTCGAAAGCAACCTTCAAAAACTTTCAAAATTGAATAAACACTTTGCCTCGTTCTTTGAGCATTGTTTGTCACTGAAAAGTTGCGCTTTTTCTCAAACTTACCAAAAATAGTATAGAATTTTTTCTCAACAACACCAGTCATACTTTCCAAAAACGGTAGTTCAATTTTCCAAAAATTAGCTCACTTTACCTCAATGTCTGGTGAAAATCCAGCAAATCCAAAGTGTTTCCTTTCTTTTTCTTTTTCTCTTTATTATCACTTATTTGCTTGTTGTCTTTAAATGACTACGAATACCGTGTGTCATGAGGATGGGGATTTTCGAGGCAATGAAGCAACTGATATAATCTCCATGATGCAATCTGTATCAGCCTTTACAAATGAGGAAACATCCCAAGAAGAACAGGATCTGGAGGATGACGAGATGCTGTACTGGAGTGAAGATGAATGGGAAGTAATAAAAGCATACTTTGAGAATGAGGAAGAAGAAGAAGAAGAATTACGTCTTTTACAATCATGTACTCAACTATAGCCTATTTTCACTACCAAGTTGCAATCAGAACTATACCTCATCCTATTCGCTTATACAACCTTTCATAACTCTAATAATAAACAATAGTAACAACAATAACTCGATTCTTATCTCTGCATAATAGACAGGTACACATTACGTTGATATATTTCTGACCTGTCAAATAATCCGTATTCATCTACGTGCCACTACACGCTCTGCAATTTGACTGTCTTTCGTTATGCACTTGTTTTATTGAGGAACCTTCCTACTGTTCAAAAGTCTCTAATAGCCATGTAGTCTCTTTTTTAAGAGAGAAGATGCACGCCCAATAGTCTTGCGCAGCAATTAATGTTTTGTAATTTTGTTGACAAAAAAGCTACTCTGCTTCCAGGCACATCTAAACAAATGTATATGCGCTCACTTTATTTAAAACATGTATGCACTACATAAGGCGTTTTTTTCCCTAGCTTTGTTACGTCATATAGTAACACATTATCTCTACTACAAATAAAAAAAAAAAAAAAAAAAAAAAAAAAAGAAGGGGAGAACCATTAAGGTTTTTGTTCTTTAAAAAAAAAAACAATAAAATAAATCTCTAAATCATCAATGAGTATACACGAAGCTTTTTACATAGCAAAAAGGGTAAATAGAATAACAGAAAACCTTTTTTTTTTCATAATGCATGACTAATTGTCTTTTAGCTTAGTCGTGTCACCCATGAAACAAATCAGCTCTTTCAACGTTATAATCTACACACGTTTACTAGAAACTTGACCACCAACAGCAATGCATGGAAAACAGGATTAACCAAAGCAAAGGTAAATAGAGGGAAATCATTTGCCTTTTTTTTTTTTTTTTGTCCTTTCTTATTTATATATGTACAATAGTGGCAAACCATACAAAGTCTAGAAACGCGTTTGAAATCAACAAAGAAGGATACTTCGGTGTTGGAATCCACTGTATCTAGACAAGCTTTACAACAACGTCGTACGTTTTTTTCAAAAGCTAGCAATAGTACCAGCCGCATTATGGCCTATCGACGATTAAACAAATTAGAGCAAGAGGCCAATTCGTTTCCTCAAGATTTAAGCAAACAAACAACACTATATAGAGTATGTAGTTTATACTTTTCAAAAACAAAAAAGAACATTGTTTTTTTGTTTGTTTGTTAAACCAGAAAACTTTTTAGGAATGGTTAAAGGCCAACAACCCTCAAGCAGTGATTGCTCGGTTCGAACGTGGTAATTTTGCACATAATGAAGAATGTTGGCAATACTATATTGCAGCACTTGCCAAGGTTGGTAAAGCTGATACGATCTGGTCTCGTATACTTCAAAAGCTGGAAAAAGGAGGAACGATCAGCAAAGAACGATTGAAACAAGAACTAGGCGAGCACCGTGCGATTCCCGGCGGAGACAAAACGAATCCAGTTTATGTGGTTGTGGAGGAAGCGCGCAAGTTTATGATCTGGAAAGCATTGCGCTGGGTCGGTGTGACCCTGACCTACGCTTTCTGTATCCTTACTATTCTCTCTCTGGCTTTGGAAAACTCAGGTCTATTGAAACCGGTCCATAATCAGACTGAATACGAGCCTGTCTTGGAATCCACCGTTCGGTTCGAGGATGTTCAAGGCGTGGATGAGGCCAAACAAGAACTGGAAGAAATTGTCGAGTTTCTTAAGAATCCTCAGCGCTTTACTGAGTTAGGTGGCAAATTACCTAAAGGTGTCTTGTTGACTGGTCCTCCTGGTACAGGTAAAACAATGCTTGCTAGAGCTGTAGCCGGAGAAGCCAACGTTCCTTTTTTCTTCATGAGCGGAAGTGAATTCGATGAGATGTATGTTGGTGTAGGGGCCAGAAGAGTGCGCGAATTGTTCGGTAAGCAACAGAAATAACAACGAATTTAAAACTACGTTTGCTCATCTCCTTTTGTATAGCTGCTGCCAGAGCCAAAGCGCCTTCCATTGTGTTTATCGATGAAATCGATGCTATTGGGTCCAAAAGAAACCCCAAAGATCAATCTTATATGAAACAAACCCTAAATCAATTATTAGTTGATCTCGATGGATTTTCTCAAACAGAAGGTGTGATCTTTATCGCCGCCACCAATTTCCCTGAGCTGTTGGATAAAGCGCTTGTAAGACCCGGTCGATTTGATCGCTTGGTGAACGTTCCTTTGCCTGATGTGCGTGGTAGAATTGAGATTTTAAAACATCACATGAAAAACATTCAGGTAGCCAAAGAGGTAGACATCAGTGTAATTGCCCGTGGCACCCCTGGTTTCAGTGGCGCTGATCTAGCCAATCTTATCAATATTGCAGCTATTCAAGCCAGTCGCGAAAGCTCAAAAGAAGTCAATCTGCGTCATCTTGAATACTCTAAAGACAAAATTATTATGGGCGCTGAAAGAAAATCAGCTATAATCACCGATGAGAGTAAAAAATTAACGGCTTATCACGAAGGAGGACATGCCCTAGTGGCTTACTATACGCCAGGAGCGATGCCTTTACATAAAGCAACTATTATGCCTAGAGGTTCAGCTTTGGGTATGACTGTACAACTTCCTGAAATGGACAAGGTACACATATACTCTTAAAAGAGAAATCGGTAGAGCTAACCTTTCTTGTCCTTTTTACTGTTTTTTTCTTTTTTTTTAAAAAAAAAGGATTCGTTTACCAAAAAAGAATTTATTGCTCAAATTGATGTTTGCATGGGTGGGAGAGTAGCAGAACAACTTATCTTTGGAGACGAGAATGTAACAAGTGGAGCTTCAAGCGATATTATGAAAGCTACTGATGTTGCTAGCCGTATGGTACGTTATTACGGTATGAGTGACAAAGTAGGAGCTGTCAAATACGATAACGACGACATGTATCTCTTGAGTACACAACACAAACAACTGATTGAATCCGAAATTTCCAACTTGATTCAAACATCCCAAACAAGAGCCAAGAAATTATTAATAGAACATCGCGAAGAGTTGGATAGACTCGCAAATGCCTTAATAGAATATGAGACCTTAGATGCTCAAGAAATTAAAGACGTGATGGAAGGAAAACCGATTACAAGACCTGTAGTGTAAATAATATAAGAACAATACTAATAAAATAAAATAAAAAACAAAAGGTACATATACAGCTTGTACTTTTTTTTCCCTTGTACCTGCATCAAGCTGCTTTTCTAAAACTGTATGTTACGCAGTCCGAGTCATTCAAATAAGGCCCTGGAGTCACAAGATACAAAAAAAAAAAAAAGGGACAAGAAAAGAAAAAAAAGAGGGATACATGAGTAATGCAACACAAAGCTACTTTACTATTGAGCATTTCATCAACCAAATTTAAGTCTCTTCTTGTCCTTTTAAATCCACCAAAGATCAGAAAAAAAA
The DNA here is from genome assembly GCA_025677835.1 of Sporodiniella umbellata. Taxonomy (NCBI): domain Eukaryota; kingdom Fungi; phylum Mucoromycota; class Mucoromycetes; order Mucorales; family Rhizopodaceae; genus Sporodiniella; species Sporodiniella umbellata. Next base: position 75,465 of record JAIXMR010000054.1, read on the forward strand.
AATAGTTTTCAAAAGAGACGAAGATCGTTTATTGTATAAATAAAGCAAATGTTTTTAACATGTATTTAACATTGAGCAGGTGGGGAATTGGGGTTGTAGGTTACGTGGAATGTGACGGATTTGATGGGGGCACAGCTTCCACCGTTGTTGAATGTGACCTGATAATAATAATCACCTGTCTTGGGGACGTTCAGGTTGAATTGAGGTGTGGCTCCCAAGCTGTTAGTGGCCTGCTTTTTGACAACAGTTGATACTTTAGCATTGGTTTGAGCGTTATAGACATCTACAGAGAGGGATGTGCCAGGAGAATTAGCGCCTACATCATAAGAAACCTGATAGCATTGACCTGAGGTCCATTGCAAGCCTGACTTGGTAGGGGAGGTGATGCGAAATCCTTTGCAGCCATCAGCAGGAGCTGCAAACACTACCATGCTAATCAAACCGCAGAAAAGAGCAATAGAAAGAAGAAAGTTTTGAGCCATCATTTTTTTTTTTGTAAAAGTTGATTTAAAATATTTAATAATTAAAAAAAACAATAGAATGCATTTTATCTGCTCTCTTTATACTCTTTTTTTAATTGCTTGTTTTGTACAAACCAAAGGATAAAAAAAGCAGCAAACAAGAACAATACGTTTCAGGCTTAGAAGAATCCTTTGTATCTGTTTAAGAAGGGCTTAGTGCAAAGATGTATAAATACATCTCGACACCATTTAAAGAAATAGACGGATGATATGCGCAGAGTACGGGGTGACGCGCGAAACTATTTTGTGTCTTGGGCTATCCAGCGTGTAAAAATAATTTATATATTTCCGTATATAGAAACAAAAAAAAAATAGAATGCACTCCCTTTCGGCCACTTCAACGTGTGCCTCACTATTTCTTAGATCATGAGACAGTATTAAGAGATGCATAAAGGCTTCTGCTTTTGCTGCTCTTCGAGTCTATAAATAAAAGCCAAAAAAAAAAAAAAAGAGAGAAAACAAACAGTACAAACAGTAGCTCTCTTTGGTTTTGTTTATTTGAAATTCTACGAAGGTAATCAAAACACAGCACTTCTTTTTTTTCTTTCTCTTGTTCGAAAATACTGGCTGTAAGACAATGAGGCGGAGGTCAAACCCTAAACAGGGCTATTTTTACAAGAATTCCTGTTTCGTTGATAAAGACAATGTGTTCTATGAAACCGTTTAAAGTGACAGAAGCTAAACTTTAGCCAGAGATAAAACAGGCTCCGATTATCTTTAATGGTATACGTAAAGCTAATCTAGAGAAAATTCAGTCCAAATCGTTTTGAAGCATTTCAACACAACCCAGCCCAAAGAAATTTTGTTTTACGCGTCTGTATTTATTTATTTCATTGTTTGCAATCAACAGATCATTGGATGCTCAATAAGCTCATGAGACAAAAACCAAAACTTTTCTGTATATCTAGGATCTATAGTCCAGTTCTTGAGCACTCTGAGGTCTCCTCCTGTAAACACCAGCGTTTGAGTGAGGAACTGAAAGCATTCATCTATGTTGTAATAGTCTTGAAATAAAATCATTCTATCTCTTAAAAACGGCGCTGGAAAGTAATCGATTCGAATATCATGAGGTACAATGGATTGAAGAGCGGCTATTCATAAACATACATAGATGTATATAGTATAATGCACTCAATTTTTTTTTTTTCAGGGAGGAAAACAGGAAAAGAAGAAAGACTTACTCGGCACTAGACTCAACGGAAAATATCGTCCTAAAATACTACCCATTTTGAGTTGTAGACTCAACACTTGGACAGCTTGAAGAGGCGACATGTGTATAAAATCATCAGCTGTTTTAAACGTAGGAGTATCAAGTAAAATTCCTTTCAGTGGTTTTTTACGTAACATCAATTGCTGGTGGTCGTCTCTGGGACTGCTTTCGCTTTGTGTCGCATAGTCGTTGGCGTTCGGCAACAAAGGTTCATCGTTTTCTGGTGTGTCGTTATGAAGTGTATACTCGCTTTCTGTTGATTCATGCTCTGAAAAATTAGGTGAGGGCGAATATTGAAGACAGTCTTCTTCAGGCATTTTAGAGTATGCTTGGATATAGTTGTCTGCAATGTTGCTATTGCACGAGAAAGAATTGTTGTGCTTCGCTTTATGTAATTCAACGATACGGCCTTTTTCCAAAAAAGCTTCAAAAAAAGCAGGTAGTCGTGTACTTTTGTTGTTCATTTGGGGAGCGTGGGGCACACAACCACGAGTAATGATGTTGGTTAAGCTGAGATGGAGAATGATGGCTCGAAGATAGTTTGCTTCGTATTCAGACTGGGCTAGTTTTCTTTTTAATCTCTCTATTTCTTGTACATGTTGCTGTTTGATTTTAGTTTCTTCTTTTTTTTTTTCGTTTTTTCGTTGCCGGTAAGCTTTTTGACTAGCTCGGTTTTGCTCTCGCTTCTTTTCGGCAGTAGGAGGGTTCGCCTTACGTCCTGGTTTCTTTCTTTTTCTGATCCATTCTCCGTTTGGTGCTTTGATTCCAATATCCGCTTCTTGATCAAAGTGCTGAAAATTAAGAGGGTTGTTTGCAGGCATGTTTTAAAATGAATTACCAAAAAAAAAAAAAAAAAAAAGAGAATATTCGGTAAAAAAAAAAAACAGTAATAATTTCATATATTGAACTGTGGGGTTTCCCCCAACATTTGTTTGCACATGTGAAACAGGCTACTTGTACAAAGGAGCCCCCCTTTCTAGTGTTGTCTATGTGTATAAATATTGAGCGCTAGTGTTGTTATTAAGGGGTCAAGCCAGTCAAAAGTAAATTGCTAATCAAACATGCATATGCATAAAACGTGATGTTATTGTAGATGGAAGCTTAGCTTTTCTTTTTTTTAAAAAAAACCAATAAAACTAAGGTCTTCTTCGTTCCTTGAATCCTTGGCAGTATGTCAGTTGTCTTACATCTATTTCTTAAAATAGCTTGTGAAAGCTACAAAAGGTGACTTCATTCTATCGCCCTATCAAACGTAAAGACTCTGCCAACGTTTTTGAAGAACGGGCCGTTTTGGAATACTACAACAAATATACTTTTTTTCCGCCCCAGGCTTTGAAATTCGGGACTATGCCAATAGATGTGACAAGTCTTTAAATAAAACATAGCCTCGAAAAATAAGCGTTTGCCAGCGACGGCGCTTTGGCTGAAGATTGTATTTATCAGGTTTTGTTTTGTTTATGGAAAAAGATAAGGACCGAATGCTGGGTTTATAACCTGCCTTTTTTTTTCCCTTTCGCCATGACTGAAAAAGAATATTGCCTACAAGATCTTTACACCGATCAGACCGATGACGAAGAAGAACAAGACTCTGATTTTATTCCTGGAGGTATTATAAATTAACTAAGCAATTCAAAGTTGCTAAAAATAAAGAGTAATGCAAAGACAATGACGAATCTGGAGAATCTGCGGTAGAAGAAGAATCCGAAACTGAAGAAGAGCAAACAGCCAAGAAACGATCTTTTGAAAAAGAACGAGAAGACAAGCCGGAAGAGGATTCTACAAACAAAAAAGCTAGGATAGACGCTATTTGGAAAGAAATGAACGAGACAAAGCAACCTGTTAAGGAATCCAACATAGAAGCAGTGAAAGAAGAGACTAAAGAGGACTCCAAACAGGAAGCAGAGAACAAAGCGCAAACCAAAAAAAAAGTCAACAGGCCGAAATCAAGTCTATCTTCACTTGTGTCTCAATACAACATCAAAGTACCAAAGATGAACACTCTTGAAAAAAGTAAACTGGACTGGCAAAAATTCGTGGAAAAGGAAGGAATCAAAGACGAGCTCAAATATAAAAACAAAGATGGTTACATGGAAAAGGTAGATTTTCTTCAAAGGGTAGACGAAAGAAGGCTAGAGCAATTGAAGTCTGGGCAGAAAGAAAGTAAAAGAAAGTGACGGTCATCATGTCAATAAAAATAATTGTACATTTATGTGAAAATATATATTTTTTTGGAAAAAAAAAAAAACTGGATATAAAATCGAGGGCTTTTTCTTTTCTTTTCTTTTCTTTTACTCCTATATATTTTCTTTTACTGCTCTTTTTCTTTGTACACTATGAGACTATTCTCATCTCTATTAGGGCTGTCGAGTCTTGCCACAACGATTCTTGCCCAAAACAATGTAGAAGGCTGGATACCAGATGGGCCTACAAATCCCCCTGGTGTTACTGGAAATGTTCACTATGCAAACCTCATGAATGCATCGCTTTGGTTTTATGAGGCTCAAAGGAGTGGAAAACTACCCCCAGATAACCGTGTTGATTGGTAAGTGCTTAGTTTGAAAACAGAACGGATATACAAAAGAAAAAAAAAACACCAGGGAACTGTATTTAAGCTTACATCATATAAAAAGGCGCCACGATTCTGGCTTAAACGACGGAAGTGATAACAAAGTAAATTTAGTTGGCGGATATTACGATGCCGGGTAAATGGACAAATGTTGACAAACTGGGGTTTTTACTGACTTTTTTTTTTATTTGTTTTTGAACAGAGATTATTTAAAATTCAGTTTACCGCTTGCACACTCTTTGATCAGTATTGCTTGGAGCGCATCAACTTGGTTTGATGGATATCAAAAAGCCAACCAGACACAATACCTTAGCTCAATGTTAAAATGGGGTCTTGATTGGACAATGCAGGCTCACCCAAATAACGATACATTCTATGTTCAAGTAAGCAACACATTAACGGTATTTGCAAGTTCTATTAATAACTTTTTAATTTAAAAGGTAGGCGATGGCGATGTTGACAATAATTATTGGGGCCCAGACACTGGCATTCCTACGCCACGACCCTCTTATCAAGTCAACAGAACAGCTATTGGTACTGATGCTGTGGCGCTTGCTTCAGCTTCTTTGGCTTCGGCCTCCTATCTGTTCAAGAACAGCTTGAATGACACGGATTATGCCAACAAGCTACTCACAAGCGCAACTTCTCTCTTTGACTTGGCAAATACTGCTGAACCAAAAAATGTGTATACAAAAGCCATCCCCGCCATTGCAGAGTTCTACAACACCAACAATTATACCAGTCAACTGACATATGCCGCGCTTTGGATGTATAAGGCCACTGGCAATACCGCCTATAAGGACATGGCCTCCAATTTTTTTGACAGCTTCAAAATGGGAAACCAGCCTCTTGGTATCCTGGACTGGAGTGACCAATCGAACGCGGTGTTTGTTTTGGGAGCCGAATTGGATCCTAGTAATACCAAGTATGCCAAGGCTGCACAAAGAGTCTTGGACGCTATCATTCAAAAAAAGAAAGAGTCTCCATGTGGCTTCACTGACGGGGGTCTTTTATGGTGTGGTGGTTACAGTAAATCAAACTCGTTGGTGCCCGCTCAGGATACAGCTCTGCTTGCCCTTTTGTATGCTCGTCTGGATAAAGACAACGCACAATCTTACAGAGATTTTGCTTCTTCACAAATTTCTTACATGCTCGGAAATAACTTTATGAAAACGCCTTATGTTTGCGGTATTCATATGAACTCGCCACAAAACCCTCATCATGCGGGTGCCTCGGGAGGTACAGACATTGGTAACATCAAGTCTCCTAAAATAGCGGCACATGTGCTCTACGGTGCAATCGTGGGTGGGCCAGGCGAAGATGACAAATTTTATGATGAACGCGACGACTGGGCTCAGTCGGAAGTTGCCTTGGATTACAATGCTCCTTTTCAAGGCTTAGTTGCCTATCAGCTTTCCTCCAATGCCGCCGATCCTCCTTATGTTACTATCACCGAACCCAGACCATCCATTTCCAGATCTTCCAAGTTCCCTGGATGGCTCATTGCTGTTATTGTTATTGTTATCTTGTTTATATTAGCCTTGGGTGGCTATATCTTTTGGCAGAAACGCCAAAAGCGAAAGGGCTACGGAAATCCCTAATTCATCTGTATACTATTTTATTATTCCTGTTGATTGTTTTTAAAAATAGAAATAAACTCTCTTTGAACATAGCATTTATACAAAAGGTTTTTTTTTCTACAAGTTAGTTCTATGCACAAGCGTCCGCTTTATCGAACAGTAGGAACGCGCCTTTGAGAAGCATACATAGAAAGATCCAATTGTGAGTGTATATCTTTTTCTCTTTGTATTTCAGAGTTGCTCAGCTGGTTGACCTACATTGCATTTTATGTGCAACATTGAGTTTTATAAATGAAGCAGCACGCGGCTCCAAAAACAAAATCGTATATCAAAATTGCTTCAATCGCAACACATTTCTAGTCTGTAAAGTAACTATAGGAGTATGGTCCGCCTTTTTTTTTAGTTTCGCTACGCTTCTCGTGTTTAATGTCCATTTTTTTCTATATTTATGAGCCCTCTTTTTATTTTTTGACTTATATAGAGCCTCAACAAATCGTTTGTTTGTGTCTGGCGCCCAAGGCCTCTCTAAACTATTAAGTCAACTACAATGTTGAGGCTCTATACAAGTTAAAAAGAAAAAAAAGGACCAAAGCCTCTGTTTTATTTATTAATTGTCAAAAATACTGGAGATATCCGTTGCTTTATACGTAAGCATCAGCGATTTTATAATAGTTGCTTCAGATGTGTCTTGTCGTCCAATTCTAGAAATACAATCTCACCGTTGAAGCAGTCTCAAGTCACGCTTAGCAAATTGCATTGATGGGCTGGCTTCACGAGCTATTTTTAGAAGATAGTGTTGGTATTTTTAGAAACAAAAGGCATCTGTCACTTCTTTATAGCTTTCTCAATTGAAGGCCTCATAGGTTTTTTTAATAACGTTTTCAAAGCTCAAGTAGACGTCAAACATTTGGTCATTAGCGTCTTTCTTTGTTTGGTAAAGTGCAAGCTTACTTAATCAATGTTTGTACTCCGTAAATATAAGCTCGTATTGTTCGTACATAAAATGTATTGAAAAGGCTTCATTTTAATAAACTGTCTTTCATTAACACTGGTTGGACATACATTGGCTTTTTACAAAATCTATCTGGTCTTTTTGTGATTAAAAGTTGCTATAAGGCTTGCTTGGCTTACATAAGCTAAACTCAGTACTCCATAAAACCGTCGGATAATGAAAGTTTCTTTTATTTAAACCACTTGTCAGGCTGAGGCAAAAAAAAAGCTCAATTTCTTTTGATTAAATAAATATGGCACAAAAAGCAGTTTTGGTTACAGGTGGTGCTGGTTATATAGGTAAAGCAACGGAATAGAAAAATAGTTTGGTTCTGACAGCTTCTTAATAAAGGCTCGCATACTGTTATTGAATTATTGAATGCTGACCGACAAGTTGTCATCTACGACAATCTCTGTAATGCCTCTTATGAAGCCATCCGCCGTATTGAGAAAATCACAGGAAAGTCTGTTACATTCTACAAAGGTGACATTCTTGACAAAAAGGCAATGCTTGAGGTTTTCCGCCGTCATGAAATCGATAGTGTTATCCATTTTGCTGGTCTCAAAGCTGTTGGAGAATCAACAAAAATCCCCCTTGACTATTACCACAACAACATCACTGGCACTATTTTGCTGTTACAAGCTATGTCAGAAAGCAATGTCAAGAACATTGTGTTCTCATCTTCTGCCACTGTTTATGGTGAACCTCCTGTTATCCCCATTCCTGAAACCAGCCCTACTGTAAAGCTAGACTATATCTTTCTCAATATTACCTAACTTTTTCTTAATAGGAATCTAAAAGTCCTTACGGAAAGACCAAGCTTTTTATTGAGCACATTATTCGAGATCTTTGTACTGCTGAAAATGACTGGAACGCAGCCTTACTTAGATACTTCAACCCCGCCGGTGCTCACCCTTCAGGTATCTTGGGTGAAAACCCCAAAGGTATTCCTAACAACTTGATGCCTTTTTTGGCTCAAGTTGCTGTTGGTAAACGAGAATGTCTTTCTGTATTTGGTGATGACTATCCTACTCGCGACGGTACTTGCATTAGGTAAGCAGCGCCACCATAACACGTTATTAAATATATACTCAAATGGTATACAGAGACTATGTACATGTTGTTGATCTTGCAAAAGGTCATCTAGCTGCTCTTGAGAAGCTTCAAGACAAACCTGGCTGTGTAGAATACAACTTAGGTACTGGCGTGGGCTCTACCGTTTTAGAAATGATCGCCGGTTTCAATAAGGCTGTTGGCAGAGAGCTTGCTTATAAACTTGTTGCACGTCGTTCGGGCGATGTCCCTAACTTGACTGCCGACCCTACTAAAGCTAACAAAGAACTCAACTGGAAGGCTGAGTTATCACTAGAAGACGCATGTATCTCTTTGTGGAACTGGCAAAGCAATAACCCTGACGGTCTTGACGGATACCCTTCAGAAGCTCCTACTGAGTGCATTCTTGATTTGTAACTCTACTCTGTCCCCCACCTTAATTATTTAGAGCCTTATTAAACCTATAATTCTTTTTTCAATCAATGTTCCTGAAAGAGTGCATGAAATAAGCCTTCATAAAGGATTAAGCAGTCACGCTCACTTTGGTTTTTATTGAATTTCCATTGTTCCACTATCTTTTTCAAGCTCTTTTGTGTCAACTTACTCATGTCAGAATCTAACGCTATTATCAAAGTTGACGAACAGGTTTTGATAGAAATGCCTAGCGGCAATGTAAAAAACATCAACCTGAAAGCTGATACGTAGGTTCAACAGATAAATTAAACCAAAAATTTTACTGACACTTGGCTTTCTATCTATACCAAAAAAAAAAAGTTTAATCAATCTTGGAAAGTTCGGCACATTCAATACAAACAATCTTATTGGGAAACCTTTTGGACTTTCGTATGAGATATATGGCGAAAACAACGACATTCGCCCTTTGGAGTATTCTGCAAAAAATATTAACGTTGGTAAGTTGTAGCAGCGCATGTATAAGGACAAGAATTTATATATATTGAAAATTTTCAACAGAGGAAACAGAAGCAAATAACCAGATGATTATTGATGATACAACCGTACAAAAACTAACCAACGAGGAAGTGTTAAAGTTGAAGGAGCAGGGATTAAAGGGTACTATCCACGCTGAGGAAATCATCAATCAAATGGTTGCTGCCCATACCGAGTTTGAAAAAAAGACAGAGTTTTCCAAAGCAAAATATATTGCACGCAAAAAGAAAAAGTAAACAGTCAAAAATGATAAGAAAAAAAGAGTATTTGCTCATTATTTTTTTTCTTTTAGATTCATGAAAGTGTTTACACCCATTCGACCCACTTTATTGACATTGACCAACTACTTTTTTCACAAAAATCCTGAAAAAACAAAGTAAATACACACACACAAATATATACATGTATATAGATCTCTACTCACAAACAGTTTTTTAAAGGCACCTCCGCATTGATACGCTATCTCAATTGTTGAGTTTAGCCAACGTCCACGCTCACAACAAAATGCTAGTTGTAGACGATACACAAGGTTTGATTGTGTCCGCCATACTTGAAAGAATGGGCGGTTTTGGCAAATTGGTAGCTGTTCACGAAGGAGACTTTCATAACTACGATATTTTAAGATATATGAACTTCCCGAAAGCTGTATTTGATACACTACATACAGTACCTCTTGTAATGATTGACCCAGAGACCCCTACAGGTAAGTGTGATAAATTTTCTGAAAAAAGAATTTCTATTAATTTCTTTGTCTAGAAACCTTTGAAATTCTCACTGATGAACAGTTTAATGCCCTGGATTTCCACCAGCAAAAATCTTACTTGAGACGAAAAAGCAGCCACGAATACAAAGCCCAGTCAAGGCAACTTTTGTTTGAAGGAAATTTTGATGGGTAGGACTTTTTTTTTCTTAAACTAAAATATAGCTAAACCAATTCGATAGCTTGGTTATATCTTCGTCTTGTACACCTGAATCAGTTATTTCGGAGCTGATGAAGTATGTCAGCGGGTCCAGACCTGTTGTAGTTTACAGCTTTAGTAAAGAACTACTCTTACAAGCAGCCTATTGGATGAGACGATCTCACGAATTTATAAATGCCGATATTACAGAAAGCTTTTTGAGACAATATCAAGTATTACCCGGAAGAATGCATCCAAACATGAATACAAGCGCTGGAGGCGGATTCCTTTTGTCAGCTATTCGTGTCATTGACTCACCATTTGACATGTCGTTAGTGAAAAGAGATGATAGCAGCAGACGCCACAAGAAAAAGAAGGATAGTACGTCTTCAAAAGAAAAAAAATCGAGCGACGTTCCATTAGAATCTGCGACATCAGAGGCTGAGTCTTCAAGTAGTACACCTTTGGCCAGCTCATAGGATGTTAACTGATTTTTGAAAAATAATAAATTGTAAAGCTCATAGAATATTTTTGGATTCAAGATCTTTTTTTTTTTTACTAGAAATCCACATGTAAAAACATGTATATCAACACGTCGCTGTTTGAGCTCTAAAGCTAACGATCAGCGGTTGATGATGATTCAATTGGAGCCATCAAGCTTCCCAGTGTTGAAATCAACACTATCTCATTGAATCGGACCAAAGATCGTCTCTGCGCTCAAGACTGTCACAAGTTTTTTGCCCCATAAGTAGACAAAAAGTGTCCACGATTTTAACTGAAGGCGTCTCTACTGTGTTTTGTGAGCATCTGTTAGACTTTAAAAACTAAGCTGCGTGGGACGCAATAATCTTGAACAGACAGACGATATACAGAACATCACCACGAACGTTTACAGATCAGTCCATTACTCTTTCACTTCATAGAGTGAGGCTGGGTTGTTTTAAGGGACACGTTGGTTCTTTTTCTTCTTGATTTTCTTTGTTTTTTAGTTGAACCAAACCAAGTGTTTTTGCGCAACTCCTTTTTTTTTTCTGTCAAACCGAACTGGGTGACCTCAGAACAATTGATAAAGGCTTAGTCTTTTTTAGAGCAACTCCATGCTCCATCATTTATGAAATCCACTAGCCTAAGCTTATCGTGTTCGAAACTTCTCCTGTTTCTGTACAATAATTTAATATTAATTAATAAAGAGCATTTATAGTAAACTTGTCGATACTAAACGCCAGTCAAGGAATCGCTTCAGTGCTTTTTGTATGTTAGCGAATAGTCGACACTATTCAATTGATATAAATTAGTAATAGAAAGTTCTATTTATTTGCGAAGGTAATTTAGCTTTCGTATGACATAAATCCTAACCCAAATTTGTTTTCCACCAGTACGAATATATTCTTGTACAACATGTGTACTTGTTCTTATTGCTTTCCATCTAATGCAAATCTGCTTTTATAAAAAGTTCTTTTCATGTAAAGTACATTGGATAGTTAATAAAAAGAACCCCAAGGAATAAATTAAATAAATTGATTTTGCCCAGATAGATTCTAACCTTGGCTTTTATTAATGAATTCATTTCTTTTTTAATAATGCCTTATTAAAAAAGATTTGATGAAAATATGGGCTTAATGAAACAATGGTTGTAGAAAAAAACCCAAGGCAGCCTCGATTGTTTATTACTCTTAAAGTTTGCCTGTTCATTTAGATAGTAGTGTCTTATCTTTGTAAATATTCCAATACTAAGAGTGGAAGCCTTCTGAGGTCGTTTTTAACTGTGAACATTGAATCTGGCTACGCATACATATAAATATATTCTGTGTCTATTGCTGATATAATCTTAAAATAGTTCCTCTTAAACACAATAAAGCTATTTTTATTTTGATAGTAATTTCAATTGTTTGGAGCATGAGTATAATAACTGTTTGAGAAAGGCTCACTAAGATATAGACGCCTTTTATGAAAAAGTGCAAAAAAAAAAAAAGAGGGGGAGGAGGAGGTTATTGTTTACAAATATTGTAACGATTTTCTGATGCATGGCATAATCTGCAGTGCTTATAACAATAAAAAACAACAGGTACGTATGAAATCAAAGAATGTCCCCGCATTTTAGGGTAACCTCATAGTGTAACAATACGGGAAAGAGCCAAGAGAAAAGGCTCGTTTCCTAGAAGTTCTTGGTTTCTATAATATCAATCTTTTATTGTTAAGTTTTTTTGATAGGCTTAGAGAGATGGGAATATCATCATCATCATCACCGTCATCTACTTCGAGCTGTAATCTCTCTATCACCTTTTCTTTGTATTTATCGGCGGCTGTCATATATTCTTCGTGTATTGCATTCACTTCTTGGCACGCGAGCTTAGCAATAGGCACCAAATCAATGTCATCGTCATCATCTTTATCGCTTAGCAGTGATGATGGTTTGCTAATAGGTGACTGTAAGTAGCCAAGTGGTATATCATCATCGTCGTCATCATCATGTAAACGCCTTGGGAAGGTGGCAGCAGTAGCTGTTTTCGGACATTTTAGTTGTTGGTATGACTTTGAAGGTTTAAGGCGACTTGAATTAAGCGATCTTGATCTAGATAGGTCCTGAATAGAAGTTGAAATCTTAGGTACAGGAGGGATGGGGGGAGGAGGCGGAAGGTTTGCCTTAGCTGCTTTTCTCAAGTCATGGGCCGAGGAAAACTTCCTGACCTGATGCTTGGTTGGAATAGGTGGTACAGGAGGAGGTGACAGTAAGGCGAGAGAATCGTCCAGCGATTGAGGGCTATTGTCGTTTTGACATAGTTTGTTTAGTGCCATTTCTCGTTCGTTCAACATCCGGGAAGAAGCAGGCCCTACAGACCTCGATCTGGGTCTTCTGATTTGTTTCGGCGGAAATTGAGGTGAAAAAAGAGGGTGTTTGGTCTCTGATATTGAGGGTTTTGGCGTTGGTGATAACACGGACTGTAACGGTACAGGACCTGTGCCAGATCCCAAAGAAAGATTATCTTGTTTGTGTGTCTTTGAGCGAAATATGCCAAATAAAGGCTTAGGCTTTTTTGATCTCTTCATGGTGCTGTTTGCCAAATCCATTATATATATATATATATATATATTTTTGATAGAAGAAAAGAAAAAAAAAAAAAAAAAAGAAGCAAGAAATTATACTAAAACTTTTGGTGTTACCTTTAAAATAATATCTTTTTGTTTTCAACTTAAGTAATATATCACGTGCGTTGATGAAATTTAATTTTTTAAAGGGAGTGCCATTATACACATGCAAAACCATGATTTCGCTTCTTACTCTCTTTTTTCTTTTTTTCTGCTTAAAATTTTCCCCTTTGTATTTTGCTTTTTAGTCTGAAATGGGGGCTGATTCGCTTTTATACGAGGTTGTCCACTGTTCCTCTTGGGACGACGACTACAGCCCAGAGCAGTTAGCCAAAAATAGTTTTATAAATGAGTCTTCAGTTGAAAAGTGTCAAGGCTGGCAGACACCCAAGTAAAGATATATTTAAAAGGCGGAAAAGGAGAGAAAGAATGCATTTTTCTAATAAAGAGAGACAAATAGATGTCCAGAATATCCACAAGACTTGATAATTCATCTGTTGTCTGGACCTGCACGCATAAATAAAGTGCAAGTTCTGTCACATCATTTTAAAATTGCAACCAGAATCGATGTTTATATTGGGGTGCTGAAAGACCCTGAAGACATATTGGAAGATATCGCTGTTCCAGATACGTCTATTGACGAAGACAACATGTTAATTGAGTTTACTCGACTGGGGTATTTAGCCAACATTTCGTCCTTAGAAAACGTAGAACTAATGACACCCTATAGATACGTATGCTTCGATAATAACGCAAAAGCTCAGTTTCGTGCAAGGGAGCTTAAATCGATAAAAGTCAACTCAAATGGAGAATACATCCGTTTGGTTATACGAAATTGTCATAGAAATAGGCTGAACACACATGACCAAGCAAGTCCACCTAAGCCTATTTCTAGTGTCTGTATACTGACAGTTTATTAGGTAGGTATACTATCTTTAGACATACTGGGACAATGCATTTCTTCAACATCGTCTTCTTCTATACCTGTAAAAGATGAAGCGCCCATTAAACGCCCTTTTGATAACAGCAGTCTCTTGAGCACATCGACTCGACGCACCAGTGTATCTAGTAATCAGAGTATAGTTCAAAAATACCCTTCTTCCAATGTAGTAGAATTAGAACTTCATCAGTGGTCAACCATTTTATTAAGAGCAGAGGATGAAGCTGTACAAAGTAACGTTTGATAAATAGAGTTACAACCGAAAAACAAAAAACAAAAACACAAATGCTGATCCACCTCCCTTTTTTTTTTTCACTTGGTTAGACGAAGCGTACCAAGAAGCAAAGACATATAAATATCTGGGTGATAAATTGGAAAGGTTCACAAAGATACTATCAGATCTTGAAATTGGTAAACGACACGCTGTGGAAACCAAAGATTATGATGAGGCAGAAAAGATCAAAGCAAGTATTTTTTTTTAAAAAAAAAAGCTTCCCAGCAACAAACAAGTCTTATTTTTTTTTTTTTGTACAATGTAGGACGATATTAGGGAAATTAGGCAGACGGCTGAAGTGCTTTTGAAGCAGTCAAATATTGAAATCGTAGACGGGCAGATCAAAGCCATCCAAACTGCTCAATTTGTCCCTCAATTAGAAGAAGACGAATTGGCTGTAATGGACGATAGAAATTACGACTTTGACGAAACCTTGATCGACTCAGACCCCATGCACCGTATACCCAACGATATGCAACATATACCCAATGACGACTGGATGATACCCGAGCTTGACGAGCTTTTTGAAGCGCCCATAGATCCAGAAAGTGTACCTGAACCCATCATGGATGAAGAGCGCGATTCTTTTGGATTACCTATCCAGCTTTTTGGAGAAGAAATGATTGCATGTATCTTGAGTATCAAATCTAAATGTAGAGGGAAAGGCTTAGGGTGGCTAGAGGATAAAGTCAACACGGCATATAAACTAGCTCAAAACAACCAACTGGAGAAGCTTTATATTAGTTTTGAAGAAGAAATTCTCGAAGACCCCATAAGCTTATCCGCTCATTTCATAAATGCCTCGCTTATGCTTATTCAGGAAGCAGTAATGGACTCCAGAGAATCCATAGTACTGACAACAATATCAATTTGGCATCAGCTGAATAAATTTTGTCGGGAAATCCATATAGATCCAGAACGCATCGTGGACTGGGTGGAACGTACTTTTTGCGGCTTACTCAAGCGTACAGGGGATAGCAATTCAAGAATAAAAGAGGAGTCAGTCTCCCTCATCCTTGTACTTGCCCAAACTTACTCTAAACCTCCCTATACCCTCTTGCCTCTCTATATTGGCAAACCCGAAAGGATAATTCATAACCACAAAGAAGCCAAATTGCGTATAGAGCTAGTAGAACTAACAGTGATTAAAATGGGCATCAAGTCTCCCGCAACGAAAACCAAAAAAGCCCTCGTACCAATCAAGGATCTCATGCAGTTCGTTGTAGCTTATTTGGGTCACGCTCATGACGAAGTACGTGAGACAGCCGTTAAACTGGTCATTACGATCTCGGATCAAGTTGGATTTAGTGTAGTCAGTACATTCATTGATGAGTCAATGAAACTATCTCTAGCTAAAGTAAGTTATAGGATATGCTTTTTTTTAGTGCCATGTGCCTAAACCATCAAAAAGATAGTGAAGAAGCTCACGGATAAAGATTCTATCGGGAACAAAACTTTAAAAAACGACACTAAAAAGACCATTTCCGAACTACGGGCTTTGACTGTTTCTGCAAGGAAAACGCCTACCTCTACCCGCGCTACAATCAAACGCCCTGCTACTGCAGCAGGCGCTAAAGTTTCCACTGTGGAAAAGAAGCGGCCAGCTTCTACTACTGCTGCAAGAAAAACTCCTTCTAGCACTCGCGCAACAAAAACTGTAAAGCCTAAAGAGCCTGTAAAAGAACAGCCTCCTGTTGTAGATGAAAACAAGTAACAAAAAAGTGCACACACGCACATATAAATACGCGTTTATAGAAAACACTAAATAACACATTCAATTAGCATATGTATCTTTTGCGATGAATCTAATCCAGAGTTCAATGAAGATACTTTGATTAAGCACTATTATCAAGCATGCCCTGTTCTTACTTGCTGTCCGATGTGCAAAGTGGTAAGACGAAAAAAAAAAAAGAGAAGATCAACTAGTCAACTAAATTCGATTAGATAACTGAAATACCTACATTAAACGAGCATATGCTGCAAGACTGTGAAAAACATCATCTAATTAAAGAGTGCAACCGATGCCATCAAGCTATACCTGTTGAGCAATGGCTTCAGCATTCCTTGAAGCAAGCATGTCCTAGTAAGTGGTCTATATTTTTTTTTTAGAAAAAAAAAGGTTGTTCTAAAATACACTTTTAGATCTTAAAGTAGAAACGGAGGCCATCTGTCCCCTATGCATGGTGAGCGTCGAGCCTACGGACGAGGGCTGGAGAGCCCATCTGATGACCAATGGCGGCTGTCCTAAACTGAGAAAAACACGTACCCTGAAAAGACCAGACCCAAAAAAAAGAACCAAAGTTATTACAAAGAAATAAATAAAAGCATATGTACATGAGCCTCACTTTTTATTCTGGCTTTTTTTTGAGTACAACACATCGATCCCATCCTTGCAAATCCTTGTAAGTTTTCTCTAATTCCCAACCGCGCCATAAGTCAAGAACGGAAGGGATCATTCCTTTCCCACATTCTAGAATGACTCTTCCATCTTTCTTGACAGCTTTAGGTGCAACGTTGCTCAGTATACGATACCATTGGAGCCCAGATTCTTCGGCAAACAAAGCAATAGATGGCTCTTGACATAAATCTGCGATCTGGGACTTTTTCTTACTAATTTGCTGGTAATCAAGGTAAGGGGGGTTGCAGACAAGAACATCGAACGCCTCTTCGTCTGGTATATTCGACATAGATTGATGGCGCCATTCTATTTGACTATTTCTTTCTTCTCCTAGGATTTGGGTACCGTTTTCTTGAGCAACCAAAAGTGCAGCTTGGCTGATATCCAAACCAACCCCACGCGCTTCTGCTGAAAGGCCAAACAGTATGGATATCAGTAGGTTTCCGCATCCAGTACCAACATCTAATATGGAGAGAATTCGATTTTGAGCAAACTCAAGAGTAGCTTTGACTAAGGTCTCAGAAGCAGGGCGAGGAATTAAACAGTCACGGGTTACTTTAAACATATGTTGGCAAAACTCTTTCTGTCCCAAAACATAAGCCAACAGCTCGCCCTCTTCCTTGGGTTCCATGATACCCGCTTTTTCCATGGCCGCTTTTTCTCTCTCGAGCTTTTTTGTATAGAACTTTAGCTCCCTATCCCTCATCACTTTAAATTTTGGTGGCTCTTCACGCTTGAATTTCATTGGCTCTTGGGTGATGGGGTGTTGAAACTGTATGTGCGTAAGAGAAGCATAAAGGCCTTTGTCTTTGTTGACGTGTAGTGCACGTGTAAAAGCAGATTCGCCTACAATAGGGTGTTGAGATTGGAAATAAAAGAGTTTACGGAGCTGTAGACTAGAAAGGGGAGAATGTAGTTGAGCATCAAGCGTTGTGATAAATTGAGCGTTGTTTGAGCGGGTCAAAGATACGATGTCAAGCGACTTCAGTATGCGGAGAGGATCTAAGTTTTCATGACCATCGTCTTTAGTTGAAAATAGAACAGAAAAATCCGGATTCTCAATTCCTCCATGGCATATCATGCGCATACAAAGATCGATTTTACCATTGGTATAGTCTTCTGTCAGGGTCTGTCTAACTTGTTCAGTCTTTGCAACTAAAATCTGTCAAATAATAATAAAAAAAATTAATGTTGCACGTAGCAAAACTTTTTTTTTTTTCATACCAATCCAGAGGCTGCCTTTTGAATCTCGTTGATACACCACACTTTCTGTTTGTTCCCTTCAGCATCTTCCTCAGCTGTTTTGAGGTGGATTGCTTTTTCGAAAACTTGCACATTCTGTATGGAGGCTTTAGCACACAATTCTCTTTCCGGTTATTCACCTGTCCTGAAGGCTTCCAAACAACAGCAATGTAATTGTCTTGGTAGAGAACATCAATCGGTATAGCCTGTAGCCTTTTTGCTTCTTCGAAAGAAGAGTCGTACTTTATTTCTATAATGTCCCCTGTTGTCAACCTTCTCGTCTCTTCTGTAGCACTTCCATTGACTGTGATTTCTTTTCGAGAAAACGAACGATGAATGTTTTCTTTCGATTTGAATATATGTCTATAGTTTTCAGAAATGAATTTTCGAACCCTCATTTCGTTTGCAGATTCGAGAACTGTCACTTTAATGTGTTCAATCTTCATTTTTTTTTGTTTGAGAAAAAAAAAAAGTCTAATAGTTGAGAAAAAGAAAAGAGAAAAAATAAGAATCAGTTTCCAAAGACGATCGGCATAGATCACTTTGGCAAAGACAATACGATCCTGCTTTGTTTGGCTTTTGTTGGGCGATAACAAAGTTGAATACCATTGACCTAAACAGAGGCAGTGGTTTGTTCAGCGATTTTTTTTTTTTACTGTACAATGTTTTGTTTGACGCTACAGTACTACCTAAAGCCATCGATAATTGTAGATGGTCCAATAGTACCTACGTACTGCGTAAGTGCTGCATATTTGCTTTTAAATATACGGGACTATTAGAAATATGATGTTGCTGAAGAGCTGGATGTTATAAAAATATTGTTTAATAAATAAATGAGCTCTGGTTAGTACGGGGTTTGTTGGCAGTGCAAGACGTTGTTTTCTATTGTCAATGTTTGTTTTTTAGATTACTCAACGACTCCCAAAGTCCCGAGTGGCCGGTGATAATTTTTTCCGGCCTTAGCCTGTGCCTGGTGTCTATAAGAACTCTTACACAACACTTTTTTTTAAAAAAATTTAGAACTTTTTGCTTTTCTGCTTTTAAAAAATCTTACAATCACACCACACAGAACAGTCAATGCAGTGCTGGCAGATATTAGAAACATAATGATCTGTTGATACTTTACAGCAGTACTGACAGGAGCACCACCTAATATTTGACCTGTCATCATACCTGGGATTGCTATTAAGCCCATGACTGACATTTGGTTAATGGTGGGTAACATGGATAATCTTATAGCCTCTATAGCCATTCGCTTCCCTGCTTCCCATCTAGTAGCTCCGAAAGCAAGATGAGCCTCCATTCGTTCTTGGTGCTGGCTTACACTGGTTAGACAGCTACCCAGGGCAACAGCCATACCGCTCATCGCATTTCCCAGAAGCATTCCCATTGTTGGTATAAACACTTCTGGTATCCAAAAAGGCTTTTGCTTCATAGCCCATTGAGAGCCTATGATACCCACCAAAAAGGTGGAAAATCCTGAGCATAAAAGCACCGAAACAAACTACAATACGACTCAGTCCAAACGTTACAGCCGATATAGAAACCAATAGTCTTACCATGCCTCTATAGGACTGCTTAGTTTTGTTGTAAACAGTCTCATATGCACCAAGGAGAACAAGAACGACTATTTGTTGAGCTTTAAGCTTTTTGTTATGTACGTTTTATGAATCTTACAGGCCATTAGCATAACTAGTGCTGGTTGTCGCGTTTTAAAAATATCCTCTAGAATAAACCCCTAAAGGTACTGTCTAAGAAAACAATCTGGACAATATAAACAATAGCTTTTTCTTTTGTAGCTACCATGATTGTCAGTTGGATAATACAACGTATCGCAGCAATGATTAATGTTTTTTCGAGTTTCAGACCCAATGACTTAGAAATTGCTCCTAAGAATTATATAAGATACGCTTTTTAAGTTTTTTTCCTTATCTAACCATTGATAAGAATAAAGGACGATGCGACAGCCACATTAACCCAGCTTAGTTTATATCCGTTCTCTTTAAAAAAGGCCTCTGCGAAAATATCCATAGAGTAGAATAAGTAAAAAATCAAAAACCAAAAAAAAAGACAAATATGTTTGAAAGATTTTAAAATTGTTTAGTACGTAAATGATTATTACATGCTTATGATATCGTTTTTTTTTTTTTCGTATTTTTTTTTTTTTTTTTTTTTGGAATACAAATCACCTTGTTAAATGTCACGATCTTTCTACAAGTATATGATACTATCAATAGTATATGATACTTTGATTTTTAGATAGTAGATTTATTCTGCACTTGAGAGCTTGGAAAGACATTGCAGGTTTTGTGTACTTTTCAAATACACAGAGCGCTTGGGTGCTGAAGTCGAGTGTATGTTACTTTAATGATGTTTACATATTTTCAAGGGAATTATTTGTAGTTGGCGACGTTATTTTGCTACCAAAATACAATGCTTACATGTTTTCCTTCAACCATAAATTACAATATTTCTGTCACTGAGTTTCATTACATGAGAATTTCTTTGCTCAGTTCGTATATCCTTGCATCTCTTTCCCAATAGTTCCACTTTCGGACACATTGGTCTGTGTTATGGAACAAACTATGGTTCAGAGAGTATATGTCACATTTTCAGTATTCGATGTGTTAACTTTAGTACTTTTTACAGATCTTGTAAGGGTTTTACATTCTTTTTTTTTATATATGAAGCAGTATATTGGTAAGCCATTTCAATACTAGTTCCAAAATTGACTTGTGGCGTCTGTAAGCTTCTTCGTTATTAAGGTTTGCGAGTAGAAAGATACCATTATCAAATCCGTACAGCTAAGGGTTTTTCTATGGATTTTCTGCTATGGATTTCTGTTTGCTACAGCTTTGAAAGCTTTTTTCGATTGATTCTTCTAGACAGTTGACCCTTTTTATTTTTCTCTGGATCCGAATTCTCAATGATTGGATTCATATTAAAATCAAAATGCTGTATTTTAAATTTGTTTTTCTTACTATCTTTTTTTTTGAAAAAAATGTCTGCAAACTCCAGTAATCAAGACTTTGAAGATACAGAAAATAAAACAAATGCTGCTACACATACAAAGGGAGACAAGAAATCTTCCAAAAAAAGACAACATGAAGATGTTGAAGAAGACCCCAAACCGGCTAATGCTCTTGCAGATAAATTGGCAAAATTAAAAGAGCTCAAAAGGCGACGAGTAAGAAAAATGAGCATATTTAATGACAACAACTCGTTACTTATTGCCTAATTCGCTTTAGGAAACAGAAGTGAAACAGGCAAATGGAAGAGACCGTAATCTAGAATTTCAACGTAGCAAAGAAAATCCCAAACTCGAAGAAAAGAATGCTAGAAAGAAGGAGGAAGCACTTAAATTGTTGGAAAAACAGGAGGCTAGAGATCAAGGGGAAGATTATGAAAGAAAGCAGTTTTGGAAATATTCTGCTGAATCAGCAGAGGCTTGGGAAAAGAAAATGGCTAAAAAAGCTGCTAGAGCCAACAACGGCTTTACAGGTAAACACTCAGGCCCATCTCTCGGTTTCTTAAAATAGAAATTTTCCATAGATTATACACAGCTTGCACACAAAAAGTATGTTCGTTTGATGAGCGAATTCAAACCTGATATGAACGCATACAACGAGAAAAAATTGGAGACAATTGAACGTGCTATCCGAAACGGAGAAGATCCTTCAGATGTTGTAGCTATGGCAAACAGTTTGGATTATGCAAATATTGATGACAAACCCTCTAAAGAAGCCGTGGACAGACTTGCTGCAGAGACAAAGAAACAGTAAGCTCGCTTGAAGATATACAAAGTTGATACTAAAAAGAAACCCTTTCTTTAGGATTGAGCAACGTGAAACAAGATCTCGTGAACGTAAAGAGATTGTGGATGACATCTCATGGATCAACGAAAAGAATCGTGTATTCAACCAGAAAATTTCTCGTTTCTACGATAGATACACCAAAGAAATTCGCGAGAATCTTGAGAGAGGAACTGCATTATAACTTTCTTTTTTTTTTTTTTTTTGAATAGTATTAAATAAACAAATGGGGGACGTTTTATAAAAACACACTTTCTGTATGGTTATTTATTTTCTAAAGGTGAAGGCAGCTTACAGTGCCACATAACAAAAGGCGGCTCAGAGCCTTTTCCTTTAAATGCTGCAGTAGTTTGTTTGCGAGGATGGCAGCTACACATGTATGTATCGTTGGTTGTAGACTGGAGTGTATTTATACCTCCGCTTAATAGAACAACTCTTGGAAAATGCTTTTTTACTAAATCGGCAGCAAACTGTATGTACTTTTTTTAATATGATACCAAGTATTTGCTCATTCAACTCACCTCTGGTCCGCTGCTGTCATTTTCGTTTGCAACCACAACATGATATTTCTTGTTCAGTTTCTTTAATGCATTGGTATAGCTATTTAATTGCGCTATTTGTACGTTTCTGGAATGATGTATATGTCCATATGAAAATCTAAAAATGAATTGTATCAACGTAAAATAGCAAGAAAAAGGCTCTTACTCTGATTCACTTCGGATATCTAGTATCAACGAATACGGAAGAATTCTTTCAAGATCATATATAGACAGACGAGGCGAGAGTTCACTCTTTTTGGTTTCGATTGAGATAGGCGATTCCCAATGTTTTGTCTATAGAAACAGATGTAAGTCTTGTGAAATTTAAGGTAAAGCTACCAATCCTGCCTCATCTTGCTTTTCAGATTTGGCTCCGTGTATTCTTGCAACGGCGCTAGGAGGTGTCACTTTGCACATATTTAGCGCGCTTTGTACGCACTTTTCTATATCGACTTTAGGGAAACTATCTGAAAACAAGACAATACAGTCATTGAATTCGTAGCCTAAAAGAGTATCGCGAATTTGCCTCAAAATAGCAATTCCTGCAAACAAAGGTAAAGAAGATGGCCCAACAAGAAATTTATCCCATAAGTGATATATTTTGTCAAGCGGGAATACATCTATTTTGTGTTTCAGAGAAAAAAGAATGTCAGTTAATTTGCGGTAGGCAGAAAAATAATTACGTGTAAACAATGTTAAAAACCATGGTATAGCATAGAGATCCGGCATAAATCCTATATAATCTAAATGACTTGATAATTCAGGATCGTGAAAGCTCAAAAGATGTCTAAAAACAGCCAGATACTCCTGAAGGACAGATGTATTGTCGGACAAGAAAAAATTGTTTAGGAATTTTGGGATGAACTTTTGTAAAGAGGCAAAAGCTATAGCTTCGTCATTAAAATTTAGAGCCAAAAAAGGAGCACATAATGAGTCAAGTCCTATATATACGAATATTTAGTCGCTTTTTAGTAAACGACAATAGTAACAATACCTTGCCAATATACCAGATTGGGATTGGCCGCTACCCATGCTTTCAGTAATCTCCTAAGTCTTTCATGGCCAGTAGACGAAGCTAGAAGTTGGTTGTATTGGTGGCATCTTGGTACATCCAGCTCAATCTATAGACGACAATTGACTGTAAGCGCGACTCTTTTGACGTTTCGTAAGTATACCTGTCTTTCTGTTAAAAGATCAATAGACTTAATTGCTTGGCCATATGTATACTCTGGATTGCCTTGAACCCCGAGAACAGCTGCCCATATTTTTCCTCTCAGCAAGGGAGGTATATCTACTTTTGCGTGGTGCAATATTTCATTTCTTGATGCCGGATATTGCCGTAATAGCTGAGAAAATAACGACAGACGATACTTTTGGTAGTTTACATCCTGTTCTCTTAAAAATAGTGGAAGCTTGAGTGCTGTGTTATTACCGCCTCCTGTATTGCTATTAGTTGGTGGATATGGCCCAGAGACTGCGCTGTTAGCAGACAATGATGAGGTAGATCGCGACCTTCCCAATGATGATATACGTTGCAAAGATTTTGACGAGGACGGTGTCGTAGGCGTAGAAGCACCATTGGCGTCGGTAGTTGCTTCTGAAGTAACGGCTAAAGACGAAGAGTCTTCCTCAAACATCAAATCGTTACAGTAGTCTTCTTTCTCACCATCGCTAGGCTCCTCCAAAAGGAAATTGACGTCGTTTTCTTCAACAAGCATGAAATAATCGGTATCCCATTCGAATTTATCCGTTGCAGTTTTCTGACCTTCCTCCAGCCTTTGATAAAGCTCTTTAAATCCGAGAACAAAAACAGCATCAGAATATAGCTGTGTGATGTCTGTTACATTTTCTCCAAGTTCGACAGCGTCTGTCAACATACATACACGTGGTAGCTTTTTTATCACAGGTGTCGATAAAAATACTCCTCTCTTCATGAGATCCAATTCAACATCTCCACCAGCCAATCTCCATAAGTTATATATATGCGGTAATGGTATCCCTCTAAGCATCTCCTGAGTTTTTTCTTGACTTTTACTGTTTTTCGCGTCAATGGTTTCTTGATCCAATTCATCTGATACGAGTACTGAACC
Organism: Sporodiniella umbellata; assembly: GCA_025677835.1. Taxonomy (NCBI): domain Eukaryota; kingdom Fungi; phylum Mucoromycota; class Mucoromycetes; order Mucorales; family Rhizopodaceae; genus Sporodiniella; species Sporodiniella umbellata. Next base: position 99,615 of record JAIXMR010000054.1, read on the forward strand.
TTCGAGCCACTCGCTACTTTTTTCAAATTCCGCGTTTATAAAAAAGGGACTTGCTAGTGCTTGCGTTATACTGTATCTTGTCTCCACGGAAACATCAAGACACCTCAACACAAACTTTCTAAATTCCTCCTCTTCTTTATTCTTTGATGTAGTTTGTAAAAAGCTTAATATAACCTTGTTGATATCTAAAGACTCTATTCCATCTCTGTTCCATATATCGCAAGAAGGGTCTTCATCTGACCATTCCTTTAAAGTTAAGAGTGAATCGAATATGAGGCCAATGTCGGTTGTGGTCCAAAAGGAATTTCGTGTATATTGCTCAATTAATATAACCCCCATTGCCCATACATCTCTCTATACGATAGCGTTATCCATACTGCACTGAAGGCTCAAGTAAAACCTTCAAGCATATCCGTTTCTTTTTACCTTGTCATAACATGTTTCAAAAGGTTCCTCCAAACATTCAGGTCCTAAATAAGGCGGGTGTCCAATCGGAAAGTCCACATTTTTACCATAGCTAGTCATATAATAAAGCCCATATCCAAAAAGCTTTATATGGTTCTATTAAAGCGATGAAAAGAAAACACTGTTTAATAAACACGAACATTTTTTTTTTTCGCTCAAGGTAATTTACCTTAGAATCGAGCAGTATATTTTTTGGTGATAGAGAAGCGTGAATAATGTTCTTTTCTCTAAGATACTGTAGTGCTGAAAGAATTTCGTGTGCCCATTGCCGAACCACCAGGTTGCTTATAGCAATAAGCGTGTTAATATGCATACATATATCGACAGGTGTATTTCTCACCTGACAGAAGGTGGACTTTCTAAAGTTAAACTTCGAATTTTTTGAAGTGAAGAGTCGAAATGCTCAGATACAATAAACAGCCTGTCTATGACTAACATGTAAGCCCAAAGCTTATGCATCGCCAATCAATTCTTTACCGTTTTTTCCTCGATGAATATCAATGTACTCGCATAAATTCTCATGAAACAAAGTCTACTACATACATTTTAGTTAGGACATCTCAGAATTTGCGTGCTGCATTTATTCTTTTTTTTTTTTTTTTTTTGAGAAACTGCCTTCAAACTTTGAAACTGTCCCATAATCTGAGAAGGTGCGGATAAAGCTAAATGGCCTGACTGAGCTAATGTCTCGGACACTTTGGAAGAAGCCACAAAATTAACAGAGGCTAATTTTGAATTCTCATCGCTTTGCCGAATCTGGATATCATTAGAAATAGCAAACAAAGCCATTGTCTTGTATTATAACAGAGAGAAAAGTTTTCTCGTATGAAGAGATGGAGTGAAGTAGAATTTAAAAGGCCGATCTACAATATCAATTGCTTTTTAAGCAATATCTGTCGCAAGCATAGGACTTTAATACACCAACTCACTTTGGCAATATTGTACGTACTTGCAAACTATAAACTCGCTTCGATGTATTACTTGGGACACTTAAAGATCGTTGATATTTATAAAGCACAGTTTGATAGACCCAGTCTGAATATACTCTCAAAAACAACCAAAAAAGAGAAAAAATAAACCATTCATAATGACACTTTATAATTTCCGAACACAGCGATAGGTGTCTGAGAAAGTCTAATACTATTATCTCCATAACACAACTTCGACCAAAAAAAAAAAAAAAATAGAACAAACGTAAGTAAGAATGTTTGTCTGCAAAGATGAGACGAAAGAAACTGGAAGCTAATGGAGGCTTTTTTTTTCCTTTTACTAAGACACGATAAACGTTTTTTATTCCAAGCTCTAGTTAACCGCAATTTGAAAGTCACCAGCAAGACTCTAAAATGCTAAGAAAAAATGACAGGATAGTAAGGTACCACAAAACAAAAAGAGAGACAGCATCTACATATACAACATAAAACAATCGTCAGATATATACAATTCTGACTACAAACTTGAGCAAGTCTGACCGATCCTTTATTGGTTGTGTTTAACTACTTGTATCCTCTGATGCCGACTCGTTATTCTGTGATTGTACATGCCGCAAATCGTCACCTTTACTACTTAATACTCTATTAATAGTAGGTGTACTCACAAGATCTGAAGGCCATGATCGATAATTGCGAGACATACGATTGCTTGGAGACTGTACCAGTCTTCTAAGTCTCGGTAATTCCTCATTTCTTTTCATTTTTTTTAGCCGTATTTCTCTACCGCTAAAAAAGTTCTGATATCTGAGACTGTCATCTTGACTCGTTGAAAAAACATCAGCATAATCCTCTTCTATTCTGGATAGTCGTTTGGGCTCTTCCTCAGACGATTCTGACATGTTGTCTTCTATTTTTTTTATTTCATGTTCAACAAATACATGCATGGCTTTTCTTAACGGTGTTTTTTCTCTGGATGGTGTAAATGCTGTTGTGCGTGGTGGGGAGGCTATCTGGTTACCATATTCGTCTAGTAAAGCACCTTGACTATTTACAGAATTAGGTGTAGATGCATTCGATTCCATATTATTGTGATTCTTGTCTGTTTTTTTGTCAATTTTTTCCTTAGTGTGCTCTCTTCTTACAGACCCTACAGATTGCGGTACGTGAGGGCCAGCTCTAAAACTTTCTCTGGTAGATGGTGTTTCATAGATGTTATCTAAAATGCTATTTTTGCGAAGACTTGGCCAATAAGCTCTAGCAGCTAGGCGTTCTTGTGGCGAAAAGGGGGGTCTGTTGGTATTTGAAGTTGTATTCTGATCTATTGCTCGGCCTGCTAATTTAAAAAAATCCAGCCAAATCTTATTTTAAGCTGATTAATAGATGTCTCGGTTGAATAAAGGCCTGGAATCTACCTTGGTGCTATCCCACATCTGCTCTGTGGCTTCTGCAAATCGCTCTAATTCAGGCATAATCTTCGAAGCTACAATGTGGTTACATTTTGCGAAATTCTCGTCTATTTCCTGCAAATTCAAAGTTATTTGTTGTTGTGTTCTTTCAAGTTCACTGCTTTTCTCTTCCTCCATCGGCGACAAGCAACTGTATTTTTATTTATTTTTTTGAAAAAAAAAAAAAAAACACGAAAAAAACTTATGCGATACCAATAACCCCGACAACTGATTCTTGAGCAGAAAACCCGTAAGCCGCTATTTATTTGAGCAAAACACTATAGAAAAGACGAAGTCAAACAACTCATAGAACCCGCTTTACTTTTCTAAAAATACGAGCATTGACTAGATAAACTATACGTTTTCCTGTCTTTATCTCATTTCTGTTGTTCACAGATATACAGTTATTATCATAAAGAATCTTGCAACAAAAGTGCCGATAAAAAATTGGAAGGTGCCCTCATTTTTCAAGCCATGATAGGAGAATCAAATAATTTCACATGAAATAGATACATCTGAGTTAACACTATAGCTGATGTACAACACCAAGACTAATACCATTCTCCTCAGACAGCTATCCGTTTTACTAACAAAAACCTTTTCTAGATGGATTCGAAACAAAGACCGATAGTTATTTATTTACCAAATGATTCTATTTTTTACCAGACCTTTATTATATGTTGATTGTTGTTTTTGTATGTAAGCTACAAGCAGGATAGTCAAAAAAAAAAAAAAAAAGTCTATTGGCTTCGTTGCTGAAAGGCCTGCATCATGTGTTCTCTTCTCTTTTCAGCTGTAAGAGAGTTCAACTCGTCTACAGACATGTCATCGAACGATTTTTCTGGAGACACTTCAGGTTGGAGAGGGTTGTTCTCTACAATAGGCACTTCGTTTTTCTTTTTTTTTTGTTCCATCATACGTCTTGTAAAAAAAAAAAAGTTAATTAAAGGTTTTTATACAAAACAAATGATTTACTTTCTAGCTTGGAGAACCATGAATTCTTTACGCTTTTTGAGTATCTCTTGTCGTTTATCGGGGCTGGTTTCCCATGTTTTAGGTGGTTCCTCTTGTTGGTCTACTTGATCAACGTTGATTCGATATCTTTGAACCAAGTCTGCATGCTGAGGTGATATACGGGAACTAGAAGTAGATGCGTTCGCAGTGGTATTATTAGTGGGAGGAACAGCTGAGACTGGCTATTTGCAGAAAGAAAAAGAGGAAGGAAAGATATTAGTTGGTTTTTTGAATGACTTCAAAGTACTTACCAGAGGCAGACCACCATCGCGAAGAACGTTATCTACAGTAGCTTCAACAGACCCTGTCCTTTGTAAATCTGCTTGAATAGCTGCTGTAGGAATATCGGGAAACATGGCTCGTACCATCTCAATCTTTTTTTTTTTTTTTTTTTTTTTGCCAATGTTACCATCTATAACTGAAAACTCAATTTCTCTTTTTCTTTACCATTTGAGAAGTGACACGATGCTGAGGTCTTCTAGAAGTCTGTCTTTGACTAGTTCGTTGATTTGAAGGATTAGATTGATTTCCACCTATATTAAGTTTTTTTTTTTAAGTTTTCTGATGTTGCTTTTGCTCTTAAAGTAGCTTTACCAAGCATCCATCGTAAAATGACGAGAATCAGAAAAACAGCCACAAGTATAGAGACGCTATCGTTCATTAGGCTCAAACTTGTTAAAAAGAAGAAAGAACTAGAAATGAAACTCAGAAAAGAACAAAGAAAGGTGTTTATTGTTTATTTGTGCGTTTTTTTAAAAAAAAAACCTCCTCTGATACTTCTGATTACAACAATAGGAGTAGAGACCTAGTTGTTGTCGAATAAAAAATACAATGCAAACATATACTAACTCTTACTAAAATTAATTTGTTCTTCCTTGTTAGCTGTCAGTCTACAGCGAACATATATAGCTGTCTTTAGTCTTTAAACAAAATAGTTACGACAAGAACCAAAACTCGCTTATCTCCCATCATTTCTATCCAACTCAAAGATTGCATTGACTTTTGATAATAAGTGAAGCACAATAAGACTGAAGGTAGAGACTTCAAAAAAAAAAAAAAAAAAACCTGTGGTCTCTCAGTTTCTTTATGTTTACATGCATACCTGGGTCTAAAGCGATGAGTGACTTGTAACATCAAATCCTATTTATAATTGGGCCAAAAAAAGGCACATATAAACTGACTGTATGTATGGCTGAAAACGGCGTATTATAAGAAAGTTTTTTGCGATAGGACTTGCTCAGGTACATGTAACAACGTATAAAATAAGATCCCTTAACAATCGTCTGTAAGCACTGTACTGTTAGAAAATATTCTCAGCTAAGAATACTGTTTTTTGGTCTGTTTAAATATAAAAATATAAATCTTACTCGCCGATGCTATCAAAATTCAATACTACAACAAATATTAGTCATTGCGTCCTACAAGTAGTGTGTTGGTCTTGTTATAAAGATATATGATTGCTTTATTTTAACCCAACTCCAAAGTTTCCCATATTATAAATTGCTATTTATAAACGTTTTGGCTCGCGTATGTATACTAATTTCTTTGAATATACAAGGATAAAGCCTTTATCGTAAGCAAAAGCCAAAATGAAGTACATGATTGATTTTTTGATGGATAATCCATGAATGAATTAAATACTCTTTTCTCAATCAAGTTATATTTGACCCAATCTCGTACCAAAATGAAGAGCCACAAAAAAAAAACACACTATGACTCATGTCTGTTTTTCCAATTCCAATAGAGACTGTAGTGAAATTGGCAACAAACTTCTATTGTTGTGTATTAATATGGAATTACTATCTACTACTTTGTGTTCAACATGACAAACTAATCGATACGTCTATCTATAACGAGAAAAGACAAGTATTTTTTGTATCTTTACAAGTGATGGATTTAAAACACGCTTGCTAACTTGCAAAGAATGCTAGTTATGTTTATCTGTAGAGCTCGAGCCCCCTGTTAAAGACCACCTGTCTTGACCACAAACTTACTTTGTAAACTGAGAGTTGTACTTGATCTCTGTAGTGTTTTTATAACCGCTTTTAAGCAAGTTTTTAAAGTAGTTTTTTTTTTTTTTTTGCAAACATGATACGACAAAATAGAACAGACAACATGACTTCAAAAAACACGACATTAATTTCTATAAGAGTGCTCTTAATTTTGATTGGCTACAATAGTGCCTGTTGGAATCAGTGCAAAAAAATATAATTCTGCCCATTCTGTTCCTTCTAAATTTTTTTTTTTTTTTTTTTTTTTTTATTGCTTGCTTTCAAGCGCAACTAATTAAAAAAAAAAAAAAAAAAAAAAGAAACGGTCCTCCCACCATTTTAATTATACACCATGTCAGAGTCACCTGCAGTAGATACGGAACTTAGTCAATTGAACATTCCTGATGATCTAAGAGGAAATTCATCGTTTATGAAAGTCATGACAACGTTGTTTCATTATGGAAATCAATCCATGAATGCCACTCAGTTAGTGATTGCCATCCGAGCTCTTAATTTGTTAGCGTTGAGGTAATTACATGTATATATATATGGTAAATGCCCATGTATATGTATTTACATATTGAATGGTGTGGGATAGAGGTGAAACACCCAGAAGTACCATTCAAGGCATCATTTCTACATCACGTAAATTAGCGAGAGATTTGAAGATTTCCGATCCTTTTCGTATTGATAGAGATGGTACTGGGAGACAAACTAAATACGCCATTTCAGAAGAAATCATGAATGGAGTTGAGCCTCCTATAATCGACATTCCCGATGAGCCCATTGTGCTTCGACCCGTTGAGCACCCTTGTCCAGGCACAAAACGCACACGCAAACCACCTACACTTTATTATAATAGCTCAAAACAGCGTAACAAAAAGCGCACCAAGAAAGTTAGAAGGAGTTTTGAGGATGACCAAAATTCCGATGTTGAAATAGATGCCGATGAGGATTTCGAGTAAGGCTATTTATTTTTCTAAACCGGTTGGCTAAAAACAAAAAAAAAAAAAACCAAAATCTCTTTTGTACGAACTGTAGCGGATTTGTAATAGAAGGCAATGGAGGATTGGAAGAAGAAGCATCAGCAGCACCAGCAGTAGTAGAAGAAGAGGACACGATATTTGACTATAGTTTACTCTATTCACCGCCTACTTCAGACATGGACTATATTGACAAGATCAATTTCAACGAATACCCAATAGCAGCTCATTTCGCGATTGTTCAACAAAAGGGGTATTCCTACCCACGTTTCCGATCCCACGAAAAGATCAAAATCCCCAAAGTTAATTGTGAAGACAAATTCCGAGTGACGGACATTGGGAAAGACGGAGTTGTGGTGGGCCGTTTGTTTGTCTTGGCGGATGGTCATGGCGGTCCTGGGTGTTCAGAGTACTTTGTTCGACATATTCCTGCCGCGGTAGAAAAACTCTGTCAGCAGTATGATCCTGAGACTTTACTTGAGACTGCTGTGCAAATCAAGATGCAATGTGACATCAAACAGGTCATTCAAACTTTGGACGAACAGTATTTAAAAATCAAATTGGAAGAGTTGACTAAAAACGAAGGAGACAACGATGGTTGTACTTTGATTTTCAACATTTTCTTTGGCGAGTGGCTCATCAATGTGAATGTGGGTGATTCACGTTCGATTCTGATATCAGCTCCTGAGCCACAAGCTGGTAAACCGGATCTGGTCGAATCAGGCGGTTTGTTAGGTGCTGATGTGGATTACAAAATGGATGTTGTTTTTGCGTCTCAGGACCATAAGCCCTATTTGGAGCATCTTGCCCGGGAGATTCTTGAGAATGGAGGCGAATTTATAGATTCTGTTCAGAATCGGTTAATTAAAGTGGATGTAGACAAGTTGAAAGAGGATGGCAACCGACATGCAAAACGGTTAGCTTTAAAAAATGCTAGAATCCGACCCAAAGCGCCCCACCCGGTGGGTACGGATGCTGTATCCATAGCAACGGCTGAACATGCTACGGAGGAGAGCTTTGGACAAGAAGAACAAGACGCTCTGAATGGCTGGGCAGCTCAGAGCGCTGTACGTACTACAGCTACCCAGTCTCTCCTCGCCTCACCTCCAGTGAAGAACCGTCGTGTTCCGTCTTTGAACGTAGCGCGCTCCTGTGGCGATCTAGACTTTAAGATGGACCCTCAACACAAGATCATTTCATGTGAGCCCGATGTTACGTTTATCAGGATCAAAGACCAACCTTTTGGCGAACATACTTTACTTCTTAATGGACCTCACAAAGAGAAGCGAAGACACTTTCTTTTTATGAGTACCGATGGCACTTTTGATTACATGTACGAGGAGACAGCCGAGAGACAGAACCGGGCTATTGCCAAAGTGATTGGTCCGATGATTGAAGATGGGGAAAAGATTGGAAAGTATCTATTGATAGAGGAAGAAAGGGTCAAGGGAGCTACGATTGAGCATAATAAACCTGCAGACCTGATGGAGGAGCCAGAAGCCATCAGTGACAATCCGCAGGCACCGGCTTTAAAAGCCAGTAGTGAAGATACAGGTTTAGAAATCAAAACAGAATGCTCTGAAACAGTGATTCCTGATACGGCTCTAGAGCAGACTCTGGATGATACAGTGATGGAGGAAGAATCAAAACAAACAAAAGACAGTAAGAAGGCAAGGAAAGAGAATGAGCCTCAGGTCTATATCGAAAGTATGGAAGAGGACATCAGGATACAGACAGAGGAAATCAAATCAGAAGATGTGACAGAAAATCAAGAGACAGTGGTTGAAAAAGAACCCTTGCCCCGTATACCTTTACTGTATCGTGAGTTAACAGAAGAAGAATCCCAGGCACGTAAAGTGAAAGAGCGTACACTTGTTCATTCTGCAAGGTATTTTGCTAATCGAGAAGGCGCACAAGGATTTTTTGCATCCACACTACAAGATTATGACGATTGTACTATTGTTCTTGTTGAAATATAAGTACCCATATTTATCCCCTCTTATTCCTTTGACTTTTTTCTATCTATCTATATCTATCTATCTATCTATCTATCTATATATATATATATATATATATATATAAAATTAGAAATTTTCTCTTTGATAGATTCGTTTTTTTTTTTTTTTTTTTTTTTTTTTTAATTGTCAATTTATCTTGATGTAAGGAGCTACGTAAACATTGCTTCATGCATTTGAATATCCGACGCACTGAAAAAACCAATCCAAGGTTTTTATTTATTTATTTATTTGGTTTTCTTTTTTTTTTTTTCAAGTATTCAAATCAAAGAATGGAAATCGACTACAAGTTACCTTTGGCCAAATTCTGTGGTTACTTTTTACTACTTCCAGTTTTGCTGTGGAAGATTGGACCCCAGATCCAAAAGAGCTATCGACAGAACACGGTAGAAAGTAGAGTGCTGTTGGGGTTGAGTTGCGTTGCGTTTGTTAGCACATGGAGCTACTTTGGTCAGTTTCTGGTGTCCAACTATACAGCGTGGTCCAATTCCAAAGGCTTTCACTGGGAGTTTTCAATCAATGCGGTTTCTCACTGGTTATACAGTACCGATTTGCTTGAGATCTACGGTAAGGAATCAAGTGTGGATAGTTTACAATGGGTTTGGACACATCAGTTGAATACGTTTGTTGCTACTGTATGGACCCCTTTCTTGGCTATTGAAGGTAAGCAAAAGAAAAAAAAAAGAAAGGGTAACTGACGGAATATCAAAGGATGGAAACGCTGTATTCCTCATGTTTGGGTTTATATGTGTTTGGGACATTGGATGGGCATCTCGACCGCGTCTGGGTTGTTCTTTACCGTATTGGCGGCCTATCCCCGGATCCGTCCAGGACCATCCAACAAGTTACTGGCTTTCTTGGGCTTTTCTGCTGTGGTAGGATTGAGCTTGGTGTCTATCCAACCTGCCTTGGCCTCGTATGGCCATTCGCTTTCGACACTCTTAGGACTGAGCCTGTCTCTCGGCACAGGCACCTTACTCGTTTCCTTTTCGGAACCCAAGAGTCAAACGATTTACGATGGCACGCCTAAATGGATCGCTCTGGCCTACAGCCTATCTGCTGGAGCCAACCTGTGTCTCTATCTCCAGGTGGGGCTCCGCGCTGTGTTGGAAAACCCCCAGGCTTTGATGATGTGTATGGACCGATTCTTTTCTCAAGCTGCGGTTCGATCGATGGTGCAGATGGATGCGATGGCGAGCTCGGTGATTAGTATGGTCTGGATGTTTTCACAAGCGCAAGGGATTTGGAAACGATGTTTACCGCGCTGGGTCTGGGCCTTGGTGTTGGCCACGCCTGTATTGTCTGCGTCGGTCAGCCTGCCTCTGTTCTTGGCTGGGTGTGAAGCAGTCAGGCTGAGAGTTGTGAAGCGAAACGATTAAGAGGACTTTATTCCTTTGTACATACATAGTCTCACTCATGGTAGTTATTAAAATAAACCAAAAGCTAGATAAAAAAAAGTCTAGGATTTTTTTTTTTTTTTTTTTTTTCTCCTTTATTATCAGACCGTAGTAAACAAGCGCCAGACGCCCTGAGCGTACTGTACGATTTCTGACATGCCCATCTTACTCTCCCCATAGACACGATCGACAAAAGTAATGGGCACTTCGCCTACGGTATAATTGAATTGTCTGGCTCGGACAATCATCTCCATTTGAAATACGTAACCTTTGGCGACGGTGGCATGGATCAATTGATAGAGGACATCTTTCTTGTAAAGACTGGACAAAGAAAATCAATGTTCTGTTTTTTCCTATTTTCATCACTTACCGGAAACTACCTGTCAGATCCGAAGCTTTGGGATTCAACATCAGTGTCGCCAAAAAATTAGCGCCACGACTTTATTTTTTTTTTTTTTTCTATCAGTAAAGTCTATCCCAGTTTATTTCGATAGATCTTACCTCACCAATTTACGTTTGAGATCCCAACCGTACACCCCACCTCCAGTACGGTAACGGGTGCCACTAACAATATCGTAATTGTTTTGTTTTTGTAACCTAATAGAATCAACGTAAGCCAAACCTGTCAGGTAGAAGAGTATTTCGATTTTACTTTATCATTTGAGGTATAAACTTGGGCTATTCAATACTAAAAGTTAAAAAGATGGTTTTTTTTTTTTTTGTTTTTTTTTTTGTTACATGATGAGAAAAGTCAGCGTCCATGATCACCACAAAGTTACCGGTAGCGAATTGAAGACCGTGAACATAAGCAGTACCCAGACCTAATTTACCAGCTCTTGGTTTCAGCAACTATTGAAAAAAAAAGGTCAGACAGAGCACTGTGTTTTTTTTTTTTTTCTACTTACAATACGCTCGTTTCCATACACCGCTTGAAGCTGTTGGGCTACTTTTTGTGTTCCATCCGGACTATTGTCATCGACAATGATAATTTCCCAATCAATGGCATGTTCTGTAAACATCTTGGCCAACAACCAAGTGATGATGGGTAGATTTTCACGTTCGTTATAAGTAGGTAATATGACAGTGTATTTGTTGAGAGACATGGTTTCGTTGACGTTCACTATCGCGTGGGGGTCTGTCATTCAACCAGAAAAAAAGAAAATCAATCACTAAATAAATATAGAAAATAAAACTACGCGTGTAAAGCAAAACACTTTTGGAGGACATTGAATATTTAAGCCAATGACTTTTTTATTCAAAGTGTCTTTGGATTACCCAATGATTGTCAACTAAAAAAAAAAAAAAAAAAAAAAAAAAAAAAAATTTTACTTTCAGTTTACTGAGTCAATTTTTTTCTTTTTTTTTTTTTTTTTTTCTTTCTTTCTTTTTTTTCTTTTATTGAATCATCACTTTAGTATTCATCATGACAGAAGTTATTCAAGTCGATGTCAGCCAATTGACGCCCTTATCACCCGAAGTGATTTCAAAGCAAGCCACGATCAACATTGGTAAATTGAGGGGGAGAGAGCGACATTCTGCCCTATAAAAAAAAAAAAAAAAAAAAAAAAAAGAAAAGACTGAGTCTTGTTGTGTTATTAGGTACTATCGGTCATGTCGCGCACGGTAAATCCACCGTAGTCAAGGCTATTTCTGGTGTTCAAGTAACTTTTTAAAAAAAAAAAAAGAGTGTATAAACAAGCGTATTGACAGAAAAAAAAAAAAAAAAAAAAAAAAACTATCAACAGACAGTGCGTTTCAAGAATGAGATGGAAAGAAATATTACCATCAAACTTGGTTATGCCAATGCCAAAATTTTCAAGTGTAGTAAAGAGGAATGTCCCCGACCTGGTTGCTACAAATCGTATGGGTCAGCCAAAGAAGCCAACCCTGTGTGCGAACGTGCTGGGTGTGGCGGAACAATGGAACTGATTCGTCACATCAGTTTTGTAGGTAAGTGGCGAAAGAGAAAAAATCAGAAGAAAAAAAGACTGAAGGAGCGCTTTAGATTGTCCTGGGCACGATATTCTTGTAAGTGGCTTTTTTGAGAAAGGGCAAAGAGTAATAACGCGTTGGATAGATGACGACGATGCTTTCCGGAGCGGCCGTGATGGATGCGGCTTTGTTGTTGATTGCAGGCAACGAATCGTGTCCACAGCCACAGACGTCCGAACATTTGGCGGCGATTGAGATCATGAAGCTTCAACATGTGATTATTCTTCAAAACAAGGTAGATCTGGTCAAGAAGGAATCCGCGTTGGAACAACACCAAGACATTCTTGGGTTTGTGAAGGGCACGGTAGCAGACGGTGCACCCATTGTGCCCATCTCGGCGCAATTGAAATACAACATTGATGCTGTGAACGAATACATCACCAAGAAGATTCCTGTGCCCGTACGTGACTTTACGGCGATTCCCCGTTTGATTGTGATTCGTTCGTTTGATATTAACAAGCCTGGTGCGGACGTAGACACTCTCCAGGGTGGTGTTGCGGGTGGTTCGATCTTGAAGGGTGTGTTAAAGATTGGTGATGCGATCGAGGTGCGTCCAGGCGTGATTATCAAGGATCAAGAAGGTCGTATTCGTGCCCGTCCGATTCTCTCCAAGATTCTCACCTTGGCTGCCGAAACCAACAAGTTGGATTTTGCCGTCCCAGGTGGTTTGATCGGTGTTGGCACCCAAATGGATCCTACCTTATGCCGTGGTGATCGTCTGGTTGGCCAGGTGCTGGGCTACCCTGGCTCGTTGCCCGAAATCTACACAGAACTCGAAATCTCTTATTTCCTCTTGCGTCGTCTTTTGGGTGTCAAGACCGATGATAAGAAACAAGCCAAAGTATCCAAGCTGGCCAAGGGCGAGTTGCTTCTTGTCAACATTGGCTCCGTTTCTACCGGCGGTAAAGTGGTCGGTGTCAAGGCCGATCTGGCCAAGATTGTCCTTACCGGCCCCACCTGTACTGAAGTCGGTGATAAGGTCGCCATCTCTCGTAAGATTGAAAGACATTGGCGGTAAGTCTCTCCCTCTCCTTCTCTCCTTTTTATACTCACTCTATTTTTCTATAGTCTCATCGGTTGGGGTAAGATTAAGCGCGGTACCGTTTTAGAAGCTGAGGCCAATTAAATGTATAAATTTTTTTCACTCAAAAAAAAAAACAAAAGAAAAATAAAAAGAAAAAAATATTTTTTTTTAAAAGTGTATTTTTGAATCAATCAAAGAAAAATCATCAAGGAATAGGCTCATGAATCTATCCCGAACGATAAGACATCCAAGTTATTTTAGGTTTCCTAAACACTTACCGATCGAGAGATATCTAACCAATGCTCTATCGCCCCTAAGCGAGCATCTTCTTTACTCGGCATCGTATCCTTCTTCCAAAACACAAACGTATCGAAATGAATCGCTGTCTTTTTCCATTCAAACACATCCTCTTCTTCGTCGTCTCTGTACACCGCTTGCTTTTTCCAAACCTGCGCTTGTGTATTGCCCTGCATCTGAACAGGCTGGCCGAGTAGCTTTCTACCGGTGATCATCGTTTCGTAGTGAAGGCCATTCTCTTTCAACTGGAGATATTTCTTTGTCTTGATCGCATCGCTCGATGCTTCTACAGAAAACGGAAAAAGATGAACCGAATGTTCACTCATCAGCCTCTCTCTCTTTCTCTCTCTTTTTTTTTTTCTTTTCTCTTTTTTTGGGTGATCCAAAGAAAGGCTCTAGAAATTGAATGGGGAGCAAAAAAAAAAAAAAAAACAAAAAAAAAAAAAAAAAAAACAAAAGATTCTATTCGTTCGTTAGAAAATGCTAATAGAAAAAACAAGTCTTGGTTTTTCAAGGGGAAACGGTCACACACCTTACGTTTTGGGTGAATACAATGTACTCCTAAGTTTGTGAAATAAATAAAGCAGTCTACCAGCCACAAGCATCTCGAACGCAACTCCCGGTCCATTCTACGAGTGTACAACCGAGACTCATCTTGGACCGATGCTAGTACGATGGCTACAATGACTGTGCAACACCGATTCGCTTTTTTCTTGCTTATGTCCGGTCATGTCCAAGGTCCGAAAAAAAGGGACCCAGGAATCGGGGATAAAAAGGATCGGGTCTGGGCTAAAGCCAAATGGGGGAAAGCGTCGGAGGTTGAAGCAAGCTCTATATAAAGAGGGGGCGAGAGACGAGACGATAGACGATTTATCCTTTCTCTATGTTTGTTCTTTTGATTATCACTTTCCTTATTGCCTTTGTTACCGCTGCGCCTGTCAGCCACTCAATGGTCACCCGTGCTTCTTTCTCTGGTGACGGCACTTTTTATGCTCCCGGCTTAGGCTCTTGTGGCTGGGACAACAGCTCCAGTGATATGATCGTAGCCCTCAACCATGAACAGATGGGCAACGGCGAAAATTCCAACAAGAATCCCAAGTGCGGTAAATATATCAACGTCAAAGGTCCCAACGGCTCTGTCCGTGTCAAAGTGGTCGATACCTGCCCTGGCTGTAGTAGTGGTGATCTTGATTTGAGCCCTTCTGCTTTTGCTAAAATTGCTAAACTTGATCAAGGCCGTGTCTCTGTCTCTTGGTCTTGGGCCTAAACAACTCAAAAAAAAAACACACACACACACACACATCATTAATAAACTATCCCCATTTTTTTTTTTTTTGGCAAGGGAACTGGATTCCCTCTGGTTAACAAAGAAACAACGTTCCTTTTTTTTTTTTTTTTTTTTTTTCTTTAAAAGCCTTGCAATAGATCAGCATGGCTCTTTTGTTTTCATAGAAAAATACAAGCCTGACAACAGATAGGTTTCTTTACTTAACGCATGGATCACTTTCTAAATAGCTTTCATTCATTATTTGTACCACAGCGTGTCTCCCTTTTTTTTTTTTTTTTTTTTTTTTTTCGGATGGAAAACGTGGTAAACATGCGTTATTTCTTGAGCAACGCTATCAATAACGCTATTCAAAAGAATCGGGGAGAGAGAAGGCAAACATCCTAAAAGTGTTTCTTACTCAGCCCTCACATTTCTTTAATTACCATGGACTGTGTGATACAAGCTAATTTTGCCAACGTGGCAAATGAAGGTTCCGGTCGGAAGTGGAGGGGGGTTTTTTTTTTTTTTTTTTTTTTTTAAAGCTCGACAATGCCCTTGACCGAGTTACGAACAATGTCAAACAGCATGGCTTCCGAAGGAAGTGGAAAACGTTGGTAGAACTCATAATCAGGCACAGGGGTTTCCGAGCCGGTGGTTTCTAGCTTGAGATGTTGATGGTCAGGTGAGATGGATTTTTTGAATTCTTGCAGATACTCTTGGATCCTCTCTTTTGTGACTTGATCTACGGCTGGGTGATCGGATTGGACGATAGACAGCAAGGCATCCATCGATCGAACCAGCAGCTTGGCCGGTGCTATACACATCAATCAACAACACTTGCCCCAAACAAACACTTACAAAAACAAAACGTGTTGAGCTCAGCAAATCGCTGGACCGTCGCCAGCACCATTTCAGCCGCATACACCACCAGTCGCCCGGCACGCGCCTTGAGCACCTGCGATAGGTGACTGGCCTCTTGAGGGCTCAGAAAGTTGGATTGGATGTTGATCGTCAGCCCATGAACGTAGAGACAGGTCAAGAGCTGCTGAGGGTCGTCACAGCCTTGGATCAGCGCTTTGCTACACTGCATTGGCCCCGGCCCTAACCTGAGGTAGCCTGGTAAAGAATGCCACCACACCTCTACCGTGCGCTCGAATCGTATAATATCTTCCAACGTAAGTTCCATCCACACCCCTTCCCTGGCCATCCGCGACCGCAGCGAGAACATAGGCGTCGTACGGTTGCTTTCCAACGCCATCACATGATGAATCAACGCCACCATGCTCTTCACCATCGCTTGCTCGTCTTCTAATACGTCCAAAGGATCCCAGCTGGGCAACGGCCCTTCCGGTCGAACGTCAGCAATCGAGTTGATCAGTGACAAAATTGAATGCGCGTACAGGCAGTTGCGGTGGATCGTCGCATAGAGCACTCGCTGCGAACGGTCCTTTAGCTTCCGGCCCTGACGATGCTCCGGATACTCCTTTTCTAATTGATACGCTAGCACGCTACCCACATGCGCCCATTTCCGGCACGCGTCAAACCTCAGCGTCGTAAACCAAAACGTCTGAAGCGTGTTGGTCACCACCAGCGATTCCAGCTCCCGTCCTGGCTCGTCAAAGATCTCGATCAAGTACGCCATACTCTTGCGGTAGAAAAACTCACCAAAGTACCGTTTCTCCTCCGAGCGAAAGAACGCATGCGGGCAGCTGTGCACTGAGGCTGTGGCACAGATCGCCAACGTCACCGGATCTTCCAAAACATGCGTTAGACTCGCCAGGCGTGCACGGTAGCTGTTCTCGTGAAGCATCGGCACCAAATTATTAAAGCAGTGGAAATACAGATCCACCAGCCTCGGCAAGAAAATGCGGGGATCGATGCATTGCACCAACAAACTCTCGCTGTACTGCTTGTTTTCCACACCGGCCGTCACTTGCGCGACAGCAGAAACCGCATTCTGAATCACACTCGACACTTGCTTCTTGAACAAAAGCGAATCCGTCTGAAATGTCCCTACAAACGGTGACAAATACCGTACAAACGACTGTCCATACAGCTCAAACTCTCGAAAACTCTTTAATTCGCTTTCTAATACCAAACGCCCCCCTTCCACTCGAAGCTCCCACACTGGATCCACCGTCACATGTTGTACCTCCCTCTGCATCTCCATACGATTCAGAGCCAATGCTAAACATTCCGCTTGATAACTTAATTCCTCATATGCTTCATCCCAGTCATCTTTTGCCAGGCCCGTTGCACACTGTTTGCCTAGCCGTACACACCGTACACACGCATCCCCCTCTCCTTCTCTTTCGCATTTTCGTCGTCTTTGTTTACAGTCTATCGAGAAGCATTAAGCCACCCTTTTTTTTTTTTTTTTTTTTTTTTTCTTGTTTACACTGGCAGGGAGTTGGACGTACCATAGAAAAAAAAAAAAAAAAAAGAGGTTTTCCCTTTTTTTCAAACGCAGCTTATTTTTTTTTTTTGTCCCCTTTTGGTAATTAGGCCAATGATCAACCCAACCAAAAAAAAAAAAAAAAAAAAAAAAAAAGAGATGTGTGTGCGTGTTTTTATTATTATTAGTGTCGTTATTAAATCTTTTCATAATCCAACTTTGTCTCCAGCTTTTTGGCATCCTGGAGTTTTCTAACTGCTTTCATAAAATCTTCTTGAATACAATAATCTCGCTCCTCCCGAATAGCAAACATACCAGCCTCTGTACATACGTTTCTTAGATCAGCCCCGTTAAATCCATCCGAAAGCTTCACAATCGCTTCATAGTCTATATCGCCATGCTTGGCAATATGACCTGCGTGGATCTTTAAGATTTCCAAACGACCCTGTTCGTTAGGTAAAGGGATTTCAATCTTTCGGTCCAATCGACCCGGTCGAAGCAAAGCAGGATCCAATGTGTCGGGACGATTGGTGGCCATGATTAGTTTTGTTTGGCCAAGATAGTCAAAACCGTCCATTTGGTTTAGCAGTTCCATTAAGGTACGTTGGATTTCTCTATCGGCTGAAGTACCTTCTGAGAAACGACGGCCACCGATAGCATCAATTTCATCCATAAAAATAATACAAGGCTCATGCTCTTTAGCATAACCAAACATCTCTCTAATCAAACGTGCACTCTCGCCAATATACTTGTCTACAATCGCACTGGAGACCACCTTTAGAAAGTTGACCTGAAGTGTGCTGGCTACCGCTTTGGCCAACAAGGTCTTGCCTGTACCCGGTGGGCCATATAATAACACGCCTTTGGGTGGTTTGACACCCACACGTAAGAAGAGTTCGGGGTTCATCAAGGGAAGTTCAATGACCTTTTTTTTTTTTTTTTTTTGAAAACCGGTTTAGATGCCTTCTTGCACCAACTCTCTCCTTCTCTTACCTCTCTAAGCTCTCGAATCTGTTCAGACAGTCCGCCAATACCAGCAAAACTAATGTCGCCGGGATCTTCCATGGACATGTTGTATACCAGTGGATCCACCTCACGAGGTAAAATACGCATAATGGTCAAGGTGGTCATATCGAGTGCCACACGAGCCCCTTGCTTCAACTTTTCTTTATCGATCGTACTACGGCATCCAACCACATAACGAGGACCGCTGGTGTTTTTCACAATAACTGAATGCCATTAAACAATCTGTTTCGCACTAAAAAAAAGAAATCCAACCTACATCGTTCATCGTCCAATTGCTTCAACACCTCACCAATCACTTGACCCACACTTTGTAAAGCCTTGATGTCATCTTCGGATTTATCGTATTCTTTATCTAGGTTTCTTAACCCCATTCGCACTGTGTTTAGGTAAGTAACATAAAACACGGCTATACCCTCACTTTACTTTCTTTTAATTTAGCATCCGCTTCTCGATGGTCCAAAAGTCTTCTACGATAAGCATTCAAAGCTTTTGTTTTTGGATCTTGTTCAGCTTGACTAGAAGACATGAGAAAAATAAAATAAAACGAGAGCAAAAGGACACGCGTGTTCACTTTATAAAAAGGGACGTCATCTCTGAGATCCAAAAAAAAAAAAAAAAAAAAAAAAACAAAACAAAACAAATTCTATGCAAAAACTTTCCCCCTCCCCTTTAAAACAAACATCACAATCCTTACCTAACATTCATATCCAAAACCATACTTTCAACTCACTTGTTTTAAAAAAAAAACTAAAAAAAAAACTAAAAGAAAGTGACAGTGGAAAGACTTTCAATGGCTAAATAGAGAACGACAAAAGCCAAAAAAACAAAAGTCAAAAAAAACAACCCCCTTTAATTTTTTTTATCATTGTTTATTGAAGTGTGTAGTTGTGTGTAGTTGTGTAGGTGTGTGTGGAGGTGAATGAATACGGGTTTCTTTTTTATTTTAAGAAGAAGCGCCAGGGACATTCTTTTTCAAACCCTATTCATAAAGAAAACGGTCAGCCTTTGTCTTTTTCAGGCAAGTCTTTCTTACCAATTTCTCAAACACACAAGTATTGAAAACACCTTCTGGCTTACGACAGGCACCCAATTCTTGGTTGTTGTTTTCTAAACATTGCCAATGAGCTTCGAATTCCTTGCCACAGTTTTCTCTAAGCTTGGAGATCCTATCAAAAGAAAACTTTAGTTTCCTTTGTCTTTTAGGCTTGGCTTACAAGTCAATAGCACATCGGGTCACTTTTCTTCCCTCTTTGAGACAGTGCTCAGGGTTGTTGTTTTCGCTCTTGCAAAGCATGAAATCTTCATTGTATTCTTTACAGTATTGTCCAATAAAGAAAGAAGCACTCTTCAAAGGAGCAGAAGTCGCTCCAACCTCATCTACCTTGGGAACTGAGCTGGGAAGAGGCGTGGGATCCACAAACGCTTTATGGGCTAAAGAAGAATCTGCAACAGTGGACATGATTAATGTAACTTATTTCCGGGCTATACAAGTAGTTTATAAAAAAAACTTTTTTCTATTGCCGTGTTTTTTTAAAGTATAAAAGAAAATACAATTGTCAATCTTTAGTTTCTTGGATTCTAACTCTTTTTTTTTTTTTTTTTTTTGACATTTACTTTTTTAAAGGTGGAAGTCGCAGAAAAAAAAAAAAAGAAAAGAAAAATTCATGAGTGATGTCCAAATTCGGGGGCAAGCTGTGTGCATCGGAACACGAAATTCTGATGACATAGATAGCTTGGAAGAAGCAACAGAAATTTAGCAGAGTACTAACAGCTTTGCCTTCTTTTCGCTGCAACAAGTTCTCTATCTATCTTTTTATCAAAAAAAAAAAAAAAAAAAAAGCTTTGGGTGGTTGAATCACAAGCTCAAGTAGGTTACTGTCTACACTCGTGCGATGATAGTGGCAGTAAGCATAGATTTAAAGTAAATAAATAGTCTGATTGGTCAAACTGCCTTATTTTTTAAGCCCCTAATTTTTTTTTTTTTTTTTTTTTTTTTTTTTTCGATAACTTTATTCAACAATCGATCGATCGAGTAGAATGCCAGCAGCAAAAGGTCTATTTTCTATGTTTGGTGGTATAGCACCTGATACCGAAAAAGGAGCAAAATCTTCTATTTTGAGCAACAAGGACAAATCAGAAAGCGACTCCTGGCAAACCGCCACCAACAAAAAAGCTTCAAGAGGTTTAGCCTTGAAGGCAAGAGCTTCTGGGAAAAATGTCACCATCACAGCAAATAAAAAGAAAATTATTGAGGAAGGTGAAGACATTGATATGGGAGGAATGGGAAAGAAGAAAAAGAAAAGAAACCAATTGTGCGTTAGATCTAAATTACTTGCAACGTTCGATCACTCATTTTTTTTTTTTTTTTTTGTAGCAATCCCTATGGCCGATCAAGGCCTAGTGCAACAAAAAAAGTCGAGACAGCAGCTCCTATACAGAGAATTGATATTTTGGTAATAGACTTGTTTCGTACCACATCAAAGTAATAACGCACACTAGATTTCCGGGTTTGAACCAGGAACAGAAACAGGTATTGTTCCGTTTTTAGTTCAAAAATCCAAAAAGCAATGGGAAGTCGTGGATGTAAAAGTAGATCAAGGGCAGATGCTTTTGACTGTGAGCGACCCAGTGATTGCCCGTATTTTGGTGCGTTTGGATGGCTATATCTTTGGTACACAGCAATTGAGAATCAGCCTTTTTGACCCCAACTCACCCTTGGCGGCTTCGGTTCAGCCCTCAGCTCCTGAAAACAATAAAAAGACGACGATTGATATTCTCAGAGACTTTTTGAGAAGCCGTTGGAATAGTGAGACGCGCTTTTTGAATTTGGATGATATGGCGTCCGATCCCATCTTGAAAAAATCAGCCATTCGTCCTCCTGGCGCTCCGGGATCCAATGCGACGGTTGGACCAGCCATGATGAAACTTGCTGGCGAAATGTTTCAAGAAGTTGTGACCATCTCATTTTCTCGCAACCATCTAAAAAACGTTCAACAGATATCAACCATAGCACAATACTTGCCCAACGTTCAGAATATATCCTTACAAAGCAACCTGATCAAAGACTACGAAGGACTCGAGGCTCTCAGCGGTACAGGAAAATTAAAAAACCTAAGAGAGCTTCTTCTTTCGGGTAACCCTCTTTGTGAATCCGAGTTGAAACAAAGAAACACTAACCGTGGCTATATTCGAAATATCGCTAAGCGATTTCCTACCTTGAACCTTTTGGATGGCCAACCGTTACAGCTTACAGAAGATGAGATAGCTTCTGTTCATAAAACAGGCCGTGTTCTGCCGCTTGATAACCAAGGTAGCTTTTTCGATAGCGAAGTGACACGGTCTATTGCTACCGACTTTTTGAACAAATACTATTATTCTTTCGATAACGATAGGCTCTCTCTACCCATTATCTATGACAGCAGCTCGGTCTTTTCTGTGACAAGTAGTCTCAAACTTCGTGCTCAACAAAAACAGAAAAGAAAAGAGAAAAAGAAGCGGATGGATGATGACGAAAGACTTACTTGGACTACCTTGAGCCGAAACCTGATGGGAAAAGCCAAAAGTAAGACCCTATATATATATATATATATATATACACACACGGTCGATATTCATCCATCTCTATCGATTGTAGAGCAAGACGGAAAAGGTCTACAAATCGGTGCGGAAGCGGTTGGCATTGCTCTTTCTAGATTACCCACAACCCTACATGACTTGGCAAACATGAAGGATTTTGTAGTAGATGCTCATCAGACACCAGCTGGGCTGATTGTTTGCTTACATGGAGAGTTTAAAGAAGACACGTCACTACCACCTTACTCTTTTGATCGTACTTTCCTTCTGCGTCCTTCTACCCCCGAATCGCCGTAAGTTAACAAACAAAAATCCCTTCCACCAAACCATTCTAATTAACAACTGTCTAGCGCTGGAGCGGCTGGATGGCCTTACGTAGTTTTAAGTGACATGCTTTGTGTTCGTGACTACAATGGAAATGGTGGTTTCCAACCCCAACAGCCCTAAGGCTTGCTTTTTTTTTTTTTTTTTTTTTTTTTTTTTTTTGTAAATAAAACCCTACTGGAACTAATTATCATCCGTTGAGTATACTCTCCAAACGACTCTTTCTGCGATTTGGAGCGTTACTTGAATTTTATGAGTACCTTATTATGCAATGACTTGCATCAATAATGAAACATTTACGTTTCGTTTTATTTTTTTTTTATAGCAAACGCTCGATGATATTCAAACAGCTATCATCATACCCAGCTCCAAACATAGCGTAATGATTGAGCTGATGATAGAGTTCATACAACATGAGTCGTTCGGGTCGACCTTCTGTGCCATTGTTTTGTAACGGAAAATGATCGTCATAAGCATCGAGCAGGGTGGAGCCAAGACCCCCCCCCCCAACATTTTCATCATACCAAATTCGACTTCATGATGGCCATAATAAGGTGCGGGATCAAATAGGACTGGAAGATTTGTATCAGCGTTGACAGCCCAGTTTCCTGACCAGAGATCACCATGCAAAAGACAAGGTTGAATATCGTCTAAGGCATCTTTACCCAACCAGTGGTCCATGCGCGCACAAAGTATGCTAGCTGAAACATCCAAGTCTGTATTTTGACCCTTGACCTGATCCAACAGAGGCTTCATTCGTTGTTGTAACCAGAACTGACACCAGTCTGAACTGGGACCGTTTTCAAGTCGTGTAGAACCACAGAAAGAGGTCACGTCGAAACCAAACTTATCGCTCTGGCCTTTAAAATGGAGTTGTGCAAGCTGTGCGCCCATCTTACGTTGAATGTCTGGGTTAGATACGTTGAATCTCATTGGGATATATTCTGTGACAAGATAGGAAGGCTGATCTTTGCTGGCTGTATAATGTATCAATTTGGGTGCGAATCCTGGTGAGATGGTATCCATTTTTTTTAGAGCCAACGCTTCTGCCTCAAACATAGCAGCAGCAGTCTTTTCTTTATTAAACTAAGTTTATTATTATTATTATTATTATTATTATTATTATTATTATTATTATTATTATTATTATTATTATTATTATTATTATTAATCACCACAAAAGAGAAATAAACCAATTACTTTCACAAACAGGTCGCCATGGTCTGTAGTATAACACCAGGCGTCATTAATACACCCTCCGCCTAAATTCCTTTTTTTATACACTTTTGAACAAATCCCAACTTTCTTTATTTCTTTCTCAACACGATCCGTGATAGACATTTCTTTTTTACTCTAGAAACAAAAGAGGAAAGTCTACTTGAAAACAAAACAAAAAAATTAATAAAATCTACCTTTTACGTCATACTTGGCCAACCAGTAGCTTTGATGTTAGAGAGAAAAAAAAAACGTGGGTATGTCTAAAATAGTCGGTTGAATCTCTTAAGGCCAGTATAGAAACTGAACGAGAACAAAAAAAAAAAAAAAAAAAAAAAGACCGCCATTTGTTGACATAAAAAACAGGCTACTTGCACCTCCTACGTAGCTCGTATATTTTGTTTGTAAAAACGCGGTAGATGTCAATCGATGCATTGCTAAAAACATGCCAATAGGCATACACAAAAGCACTAACAAACAACAATAAATACATATACATATATCATACAAGGGCGCGTCTAATATGTGGTTAAAGTTGAAAGGCAGCTTTTAGTAACGCAATTGTTTTTTTTAAACATACTTTGATACTATTTTATCATATATGTACAATGTTCTCGACAAGCAGTATCATCGTAAAAAAAAAAAAGGAACTGGACAGAGCCCCAACTCGCCCAAGTTGAATAAACTAAAGATTGAGACAGGAATCTTATTTAATTTTCAAATTGTTATCCATCTGTATTCTGTAAGATATATGTGCCAATCCAACGCTTCTTAACGAGACACGATGCTCCTTCTTATTTTATAGTTGGTTTTGTTTTGAAGAGGTATTGTCTATATACTTTTGACCGTATAAAACGCCTCATTATACAAGAAAAAACGTAATTTTTAAAATATCCAAAGGAGAATAGATTTCAATGTTAAAAGAAAAAAAAAAAAACGTTCTACAGTAAAACAATAGATCTATATATCCAATACTATCGTTTTCTCAAAGTAAAAACACTTTTTATAAACGATCCATTCAAGAAAAGTAGTTGTGTTTCGCTAAAAAGAGATCGTTTACTTTAGTAGTATACCCTAGTTTAATCACAGATTCATGTTCAATTGCCTTTGAACATCCAGGGATAATTGGCCAATGACATGGATTTTGATTGGCTGTGGCATTACCTGTTGGAAGCAAATATTATGACAAGGAATGAGATCATAAAAGTAACAATGAGAGCGGACCAATCTGCTCTAAAATATCATTGGCAATCTATTGACAAAAGATGTATTTTAAAATGATGGACAACAGTTTTGTTTTGTTTTGTCAAATAAATAAAAACCGACAAATTTTAGGTTCAAGCTGAACTTTCTACTTTTGACGTGTTTCTGTCATTGTTATTATTAAGGAAAAGCCTCCCCCCCCTTATTTGGATAAGAATAGAGTAGGGGTAGATGTACTGATTGTGAAGAAACAAAGAGGAATCCGATTTATTGGAGCTCTTTTTTTCTCAATTGATCGTTTGATGTCATTGACGGGTCATTTTGTATATTACTACTTGTAATACAATATACTACACACCACTCCAGTTTTTAACGCAACTTTCTTGTCTGAGTTACCAGGCTGTTTTCGCTCCTAGCTTCCTAATAAAGAAAGAGTAACAATCAGGAGGTCCAGAGGATATTTCATTGGGCGTATCTATCGTCTACCAAAATATTTATATTAGTTTAGGAACGGGTCCATATGTATGTGCGTGAGGGTATATTCCATCTGAATAAAATACAAGATCAAAACAAAACTTTATTTATTTATGTTTTAAAGGGAGAAAAGTAAATAGTTTGAAAATCTATAAACACATACACATACATTTTTACTCTAAAGCCATTGAACGCTCAAATAATAACTAGAATTGAAACCACTTTATTTTGGCCCCTTTTTCGCTCGGGTGCAACCTGGTTCTTGAACCGATGAAAATGTTGGCACCTAAAAGAATTCCTTTTTTCTGTAACATGAAATTGTGTAACATTGGGCGCGTAGTTGAAAACGTATACACACACATTCCGGCTGATAGACGTCGTTGGTTGCAATCATTTATCGGCCAAAGAAAACTGATTTTTATTTAGCTATGGTAAGCTTGGGTTACCGAAAAAAGACATCTCATGTTAGGCTAGAAACAAGCACTTTGAGGCCAAAGTCAGATACCCTACTAGTCATCCAGCAGCAAGATGCAGGCAATTTAAAAAATGATAAAAGAAAATCTGGGCTATACAAAAAATATTACTTTTTTCAGTTTATAAATGGGCTTTGGGTTATGTGTAAGGATGAGTTTCTAAGAGACGATGAGCGACATCATCATACGTCAAAAATCAGTAGATCGAGGCTACATATGAACTAAATCTTGTTGAGCCTTTACTTCAAAACCTTTGTTCAATAAAAGGTGTATAAACACTAGCAGCAAACCAGATGAAATGCTGCAAGCAGCTATAGCATAAAAAAGCACGCTGTGTCAGGAAAAAAAAAAGAGCCAAAGACGTATTGTGTATTTTTCCTTTTTATTGATGTTTTATCGCCATATCATAGCTTAATATAATCTTTATACAAGCTGTGTCTGACTTTGTCGTCACTAACAATGTGTACTGCCGCGAGCCTTTTCTCTTTCATCTACAAAAAATGAATAAGGCCCAACAACGTGCTTGGCCCCAGGCTCAACACTTTTTGAAATAAACCCTTTTGGAGGTAAATAGTTTGCAACACTATTGTCAATCAGGAACAAGAAAAATAGGCGCATAGTTATGCATCATGTTTAACTTACTCTCCTTTAGAGATGAGACACTAGATCGGTTCACAATGTGACGAAAAAAAAAAAGTCTAAGCACAGTAACCTTTCATTTGTTTTTATTGTTATTATCCTTTTAGTATAGTGCAAAAAGTGTGCCCAGCCATGCATTTAACAAAGAAAAAACAACTACCCCTTAAATAACCACATTTTGAAGCTATCTTTGTGTTCGCTGCACTCTCCTGAGTTGCTCCTGTGTTTTTTTTTTTTTTTCTTTGTTTTGTTTTGACAACGGTATCCAACTTGGATTTGAAAAAGGAGTATTTTTTATGTTTTCTCTTTTTTTTTTTTAAAAAAAAAAAAAAAAAAAGTAACAGCTATTACCGTAGATACTTGAGTGGATTTAAAAACTTGGTGAAAGGTCACTCTTGTAATTCTGGCCACAGAGCAAATTCTAGAGTGTACAATGTCTATCTTGTTCGCGTGTATCTGATCTCCGCTCCGTCCGACAGACCAAACCTTACACAATATTTTTTTTTGGGTCTCGAACGAGAAAATAGGAATAAAGAAAAAAAAAATTGGGTATCAAAGGTAGGACAGAAAACAAGAGGTAACGGCGGAGGGTATCAGGAAAAGTTTTCTGTTGACCAATTCTACACTATTGATAAGCAATGACTGCCATGCGGAATGTTTGTTTCATTTCGTCTTTTGCTTATGACTCCGTTTGAATAAAGACAGAATCTATAACTGCTCCCCCCTATAACGTTCAGTCATCGATTGATTAATAAGAACTACCAAAAAAAAAAATAGCTCCTACTATGCGGAGATACAGTCAGTTTTCCAAACAATCAATGATAGGTGCTCAAAAGACTACTGGTATAAAGAAGCTACGAAGGATTGGACAGACTGATCTGAATAGATGTCACACAACTAAATAAAAGCCTTCTTTGTCAACAACACAGGCTGTTTTGCAATGGCACTGAGACAAAGAGGAGCGCCCTTTTTGAAATAAAAGAAATATGACAATAACTTGAATCAAGCAAAACACAACTCTGCCAAGTATTAAAAGCAAAATCCCTAATTGTGTTGCGTTTTAGCACTCGGAAAATAAAATGCAAGCTACTGAAGCTCTTGCAGTCTGTCTATTCTAAACAGTTCTTAATGTAGTATTGAACAATTGCCTTATTTTGCTTACACTTTTTTTTTTTTTTTTTTTTTTTGGAGAAGCTTTTCTAAAGGCTGTAGTCTATCAAAGATAGCCATTTAGTGGCTACGTAGAAGGCTATATACAGCAATTACAATTACATTTAGCTTTTTTCTGTTAAAATTTTGTGATTAAGTTAGTTGTTTCGTTGATTATATCTTTCAGAAAACGGTCAAATTTTTTTTTTTTTTCAAAACTTTATCAATTCTAGTAGATTTAAACACGATTCATTGCTTTCTAGTATACTTTGTTCCTCGTTTTTAAAAGGCTGCCTTTAGCACCGAATATCCCCGTACATCCCATCATTATGCTAAATTATAGGAGCAAAAAAAAAAAAAAAAAAGCGCTTGAAAGCTCTAACAGCAAAGTGATACTTAGTGAGATACCTCGCTGATGCAAATAGTGTATTGTTTACTGACGGAAAACAGATCTTACGTTGTTTGTAGATAAAAACACCTGAAATACTAGTTTATATACACGAGTTTAGTTAGATTTATGTCTCTTTTGCTTAAAGTGATTAGCTTTGTCAAGTCCTCTGTATGGCGGATTTCACTGTTAATTTCTGTGATAAGCTTTATGATATTCCCCTTGTTATACTTCACAAAAAAAAAAAAGCAAATGCTAATTACTTCATTAGAATACTGAAGAGAGTAAATAGTATACCGTACAAAGAAGTTAAAGGATCGAATGCTGTTAAAGAAATGAATGCTGCTGCTTTAGCTTAGACTTCTATTTACGAGGCCGATAACAAAACATTCTGAGTTTAAACTGGCGTAGTGTATTATTCCAAAACGAGACACTTTATGTGTCTAAAAAATAGAAATAAAAACATTTCAGAAAAAAAAAAGCGTCACCCGAAAGCAGTTTGTTTTGCCTGGCTTGATTTAGCTTGCTGCGAAATTTTGTTTTATTTCAAGAAGGGACAATTGTTTTATGACTACGGACAAAGTGTGCCGTTTTTATTGTAAATTCGATTTGTATCTTTATTTTTTTTTTTAGTGATATGTTTAATTATTACACCTTTCTGTCACATGAGTCATGGAAAGAATCTTTATTGGTGACTGTATATTAACGGTAGCACCAATTAAAGGGGCAAGGTTCACATAAAAAAAAAAACAAAAGTTCCGGTAGTAAGCGAATGAAAGGTTTTTTTTTTTTTTTTTTTTTTTTTTTACAAAGCAAGCGAGATTAAACGGATGTTATTGTTTTCAAAAACAACTCAGAAAACGCGCCCGCATACAAAAAAAATCGAAAAAATATAGAAAAAAATTTAGAATTCCTTAATTTGTTTTTTTCTGGGAGCTGTTACCCCAATCGTTTATTTTTTTCTTTTCTTTTCTTTTGGATGCCATTGAGAAACGGCTTTCAATTGAATTTTGGTTGAACTGTTTGAAAAGCTACTTTAATATAAACATAGTGTGGCCAAAGCTTTTTTTTTTTCAAATTTCGCTTTTCTTTTCTTTCTTTTTATCACATTTACTCTCTCACTCCCAAATGAAGTAGTACAGAAAACGCATTAGGGAAAGGCTAATTTACACGGCAAAAAAAAAAAGTGCCTGAACTTGTTTGAGCTTAATTTTTTTTCTCCGTCTTAATGAATATACTCGGGCGAAGAACAAACCTGGTGTCACTTTAATATACTTTTAGGTTACTTTTTTTTTTTTTTTTTAACATATAAATACAGTACCGCGTTTTCTTCTATTCTTTGTTTTTTTTTTTTCTTATTCCATTTTAATTGTTTCTCTCTTATATCTACGCTGGTCGTTTTTTATTCTATTCAATTAATCACAATGTCTCGTTCTCTCACCTTATTGTTGCTTACTCTTTTAATCGCATTTGCCTGTGCTGCTCCCATTACAACTAGAGACACATTGGAAAAAAGAGGTGGTACCAAGGGTACTTTTAAAGGCACTGGTACTTGGTTTTTGCCTGCCAGCGAAGGTGGTGATATGGGTGCCTGTGGAAAAAAAGAAGGCAACAAGTCTATGATTGTAGCCATGAACCGTCCCCAATACGGTAACACCAGCAAGAAATCAAAGTGGTGCGGAAAGAAACTCAAGATCAAAGGTCCCAAAGGCTCCGTCACAGCTACTGTAAACGATGCTTGCCCCGAATGTAAAAAAGGTGACCTCGATTTGACTCCGATTGTTTTCAAGAAGGTTATTGGCGACATGAACAAAGGTGTTGGCAAAATCACTTGGCACGCTGTCTAAAACATCCAAATCATTCATTTGATTGTATACATCTTTTTTTTTCGACTATAGAAACCATTACATTCATTCATTCTCTTTATACATAATGTATTTCTTCCCTTCCATTCATTCCGCTTTTTTTCTCATCTTTGCCGATAAAGATGTCATTCCCCATCATTTAATAAAAAACAAATCGATAACCTCAAAAAAAAAAAAAAAAAAACTTCTTATTGTGAAACTTTTATGTGTGGTATAAGTAAAATGTTTATCAAAGTATGTAGTCAACTAGAGATTTGATTTGTCGTGGCATGTGTCAATTTGGGGTGTCTACCGTGCTTTATTTTTTCTTTTACAAGAACCCAAAACTACTCAATTGAGCTCAACCCTGGCAAATAAGAAGATGAATTGTTCTAGAGTATCTATTCCCATTTCTTATTGAATATAACTTATAAATAGTATATTCACTACTATATAGCTACAACATGACTTTCATCCATATCTATGATATGGAGTTCACTTATGAAGTTTGTAAAATAACCAGTGGTTGTACCCTTTGACATTCATTCTCGTTATCTTTCTCAATACCATTGTACTCTTCAGACGTTACAGTGTAACTCAAAGGTATACAACTGTCTAGGTAAAGACTTTATTTGTGCCCATCAGTCTTTTGTTTATTTACAACAAGATCCAAAAGATCTTTTACGACTTCAATCGATTCTTCAGCAAAGCTATTCAGGTTTGAAGGGAATATTGTTGTTTTTATCTTCATAATATGAAAATAATCGGATTTTTAAGATACAATGCACAAGTACATTTGGAAACTCATAACAATAAGAAAAGAATAGGTTCTTCCTAGATCGATTACGTTCTGATTTATAACTGAGCTTAGTAAAGCTTTTGAAGCTACAACAACCTTTCTTTTGTCTGAAGTATTTTTGTGTTGGACATTCTTACGCAGCTCTATCATAGCCGTGGTGTAAACTTACTGATGGTTATTCCTTTTGACCTGGTGACTGTAATCTTTATTAGCTTGGTCATTTTTACAGCTTTTTTTTTACTATCTTTTGCTGCAGCTTGTTTGTGGAGATTTAATTCTCTCAAAGTGACAAAATTTACCATCCTAACTGTATCTCTGCATTCGTGAGTCTGTGTGAAACGCGCCCGCGCCACACCTTGGTAAAAAAAAAAATTATCATTTTTTACACGTGTAAGGTTACTTGTAATGTATTTTGTTCAACCTGTATTAGAATCGTAATACAAATGTCCTATAAATGTCGTAATTTTTACAAGAGTTTCTTTGCCGATTGTTTTAAAAGATCGAATTTACTATCATGGCCCTTTCACATTCAAAAGAAAGATTTCGCAGGTCATTAAAAAAAACACATCCTTGTTTGGAGTTTTCTTGGATTTTTTGTACTATTTTCAAATTAACTTCTTTTGCACATTTCAATAAGACCGCGATTGACGTATCAAGAAAAAAGAAAAACATATCTATAACCAATGAAATTCAATATCTATTTACCAAATCAAATACACATTGACGCTAAAAAAGAAAAAAAGGGCCGCAACAAAATAAGCTGAGTCAAAGAAAACAGAAAAAAAATTTTATATTAAAAAGTCTAGAAAATGAAAAAAGAATGATAGAAATAAGACACAGACGCATACACACACACGCTTTACGTACAATTTTTTTTTTCTATTTAAAATCTACGTTTAGCAGCTCTTCTGGCAGCGGCAGCAGCTTGTTGTCTTTCACGGATGGCGCGTTCTTTCTCTTGTTTATCAAACAATTTCTGTTGGTCTTTAAAGTTTTCCATGAAGCCTTTAGTGTCTTTTTGAAGTTCAGCAGGTCTTTTGATCAATAAGGGAATGTTCAAGGCTTTACGCATACTTGGGCTCTTGAGGGCCAAAATTTGTCCGATGGAAAACACGTTTGACGTAATCCAGTAAATGAATACACCACTGGGCATCCATGCTGTGAAAGGTAATGCAACAATCGACAAACCACGGAACAAGTTCTTCATACCTTTGCTCTGAGGGTTGGCGGCTCCTGTTTCCGTTCCAGCTTCCAATACGGCCATCATACCTGCAGTACTGATGACAGGAAGAATATAGTAGGGATCTTTAGCAGCCAGATCTGTGAACCATAATGCTCCTTCGGAACTCAACCCAGGCACAGGTACTTCAGCCATGCCACGGATAGCCATGAAAAACGAGATCATCACTGGCATTTGTACCAAAGGAAGTCCCAACGACTTCATTGGGTGACATTCATTCTTTTTGAACAAGCTTTGGATTTCTTTACTGTATCGGTCTACTGAAAATGAGTCTCCTTGGGCTTGTGCGGTCTTGAGATTGTCCATAATACGTGTGACATCAGGGTTGATGTTCATTAGTTTGGCATTGTTTCTCTGGATCTTGATCATCAAGGGCAAAAGGGCTACACGTACAGTCAAGGTTGCTAAAGCAATTGTTCCCCACCAAGGCAAATCACTCATTACGTGAATATATTCAAACATAGCTTCTAAAGCGCCTACAGGTGTGTAGTTACATAGCCCAAGTGCTTTGAATTCTCCTAACTGTGCAGTGGAATGCAACAAGGCATCAGGTGCAGAAGTCTGTGCAGCTTGCTGAATCATCGTCTGGGCCGAATCGCTCACACTTTCTACTGTTTCCTCTTTGGATCCTTCAGTACTCATCCAGCGAACACTTTCAGTACCCAGTCCTAGTGCTGGAACACCTTGCTTTCTAAAGGACTTTAAAGCTAACCCTCTCGTACCATTCGAGCGTGCCATCAAACCAGTAGACAACTAAATCATGAAACGTTTTTGTTATGTTTCAGGTTTCATTCATCTCCATGTCATTCTCTTTATATCTATACAACTCACCCTACGAAGACTTTGATTCTGAATAGATCTATAACAAACAGATTATTAAGCTTTTTCATGTATATGTATAAACGAGACAATTACCTTGTGGCAGTAAAAATTTTGGAAGCAAACATTTTTCTCTTCTTCTTTTTATGTAGTTGGTAATTTAAGAAAAAGGATAAGCAAACAAATATTGACAGACCAACAAGGGGTCTATACTATTGACAGTTTCCTGTCCATTTTTTTTTTTTTAATAAAAACAAGTCACTTTTGTATGTGTGTGGGTTTTCTTTTACAGAGGTTTATTATAGAAAAAAAAAGGCAAGCAAAAGAAACATTTACAGGTTTGATTTAGTGTCTCGTTTTGTTTTTGTTCCGTATAGCTCTTGTATTCTTGAGAGTCTCAAAAATCATGCCTCTTTCTGAAATAAACAGGGGGATTGATTGACAGCTGAAAGGACCACCGAAAGAAAAAGCTTAATTTTTCGCCTCTACACACACACCATTCTTTAGTCACAGACAAAATACGATGCGTTGACTTTACTTTTTCTGTTTCTTCAAAGGAAGATGATCAGAACTCTTTGAAAAGCAAGCTGCTGTCGGCTATATAAAATAACAGATGTTTGTTCTGTTCAAGCGTACCTTAACCAATCGTAAAGTTCGGCGGGCGGATATAGTTAGTTACACAGGGGAAATAAGTATCTACTAAAAAAAAAATTATTGTCAAAAGCCTTGAAGAGGTTGCTTTGTCAAGCGAGATTGAATCTTTGTTGGTTTGCGGTACTATGAAAACCGCCTTAGTTTGATCTAAACATCTTTCTTTTTTTCTCGAAAAACAAAAAATAGCTTATTTCTCCTATTAAAAACTACAGGTAAGGATTTAAATGAGTATGGTAGTTGGGAAGAATATAATAAAATGCCTCCTCAAATATGTCAAATTGCGCTTTGAATAGTGAAAGTAGCAAGAAAAAAGCTTTATATATAACATTAAAGGACGCAGCTTCTCTTTGTCTGGGTATAGTATTTATCAACATGGCTTAACGAGCAAAAGTATTGATAGTTGTTATTCCTACAAGCGTTACAGCATATATTGGCCAACACCAACTTCAAGAGCCTTAGGCATATTTATTCTAATTTTTCCAAACAGAATATATATGCTGTGTATAACGCCTTTGTTTTTATTTTCATGTTTCTATACAAAGAAACTAAAAATTCTGTTTTTGGAATGAGAAAAAAAAATTCCGTTAGATTTCGGCGTGCTTAGTATTATTATCATTAGCACTTTTTCCTTATTGACATAATACGCCGTTTTGAAAAAAAAAAAAAAAAAAAAAAAAAAACCGCAACATTGTATCAGCTTTAATTTAAAGTTGCAAGAAAAAAAGACGCATCAAATAGTGAGTAAAGTAACACATGGATAATTGAGACTAAATATACTTTGAAACAGTGCTTATTAAGTAAAACCTACCTTTTTATATACAAAAAAGAACTATAGGAAAAAGCAATAACAGTAGACATAATAATTCGATGGCCAATCATCTGAAAACAAGGCATGTTGTAGTTTAAAAAAGTTTGGAAAGTCATTTATGCATGTGTACATGCACTACTGTCTTTCTCTTGAGCTCTTTCTATACGACATCTTCAAGCAAGTGGTCTGTTTGAAATCAAACAAAAAAATACAAACTCTGAAACATGAAAAACCTCGCCAATGTTTCAAGAAAAACAGCGCTGTGAATAGGGGGCCTTATTCTTTAAAAAAGAAAAATAAATAGAAGTAATATATGTTGGATGATGGTGTTTAAAATCAAAGAAGCGTTTCAAAAATAGAAATCAAATTTTTTTGTGGTAGTCATTCAGCACCCCCTTTGCAAAGTGTTTTTGGTTAGACGATTGCGCCTTTAACGAAAAGAAATTAAATATTTTTAGCTTGAATGGTCTCCATAAGAGTCTTTTACAAATTGCAATGCCGAGGCTGTAATTTTGAGTGTGTTACTTCTAAAGTCCGTTTTCTACGTCTCTTCCTTCTCTAGCTTTAACTTTTTTTTTTTTTTTTTTTTTTTTGCAAAGCTCATTCATAAAAAAAAAAGCTGAAAAAAAACAAGGCTCTATAGCCGCTACAAAGACAAATAGCTGAAAAAAGCTGATATTTTAAAATGTTTTGACCAACTGAATAGAGAGCTGAGTAATATTCAAAGTATTGTCTCCAACTCTCAATACAAGGCATATTCCAGCTTCTCGATATACGTAAAAATAAAAGCAAAAAACAACGTTACTACCATCTATTACATATATAATAAGTATAGATGTATTGTATGCTGTTTATATATATGGCATACTGAAAACAAAGTCGACTTCAGGGCCCGTTTTGGTTTAGTTAATGTACAAAAATCGCAGGTCTTTTTGCGATACAAAACCGCGCCTAACTTTACACGTTTTTGCTTGTAACCATTCTATACTCTTAAAATAATATGGTTCATCAATATTGTCAATAGCCAAAAAACACTTGTGTTTAAAGACGCGCCTTTTTTTTTTCTACCACGTCATTTCAGTAATTACATAGTCGAAGAAAAAATCCTGTTCATTTGACATAATGTGGTAAGGAAAGATATTTTGAAAAGACAAAAAACTTTTTGAACGCTACAAAAGTAACTGATCAGATGAGCCCCATCTTTGTAGATAGCCAATATGCTACTTTGTAACTTTTGCTATATGGTAGAGGTTTAAAAAAGAGCAGTGAAGGAGTAAGATGTATTTTTAAATTTTTCTTTTGTTTACTTCAGGAAGTTGAAAAGCAAAGAGAAAGGTTTAAGCAAACAGTGATTGTATGCTAAAAGTAAAAAAAAAAAAGGGTATTTTTCATGTTTTTTTCTTTTCTCGTTTCTTTATGTGTTCCGTCTTGTTTTACAGAAGCTATGAGGAGCCCCTCTTTCTCTTCTGGTAATCAACTCTGGTTGGTCGCCTACTCTTTGATTATTCTGCAACCTAGCATAAGTGTCTTGTATACGCGTAAGTACAGATAATGAAGCGGCTACAGAGGTATGACTTATTTCATGCAATGCGACAAGAAAACCCTACTCGTTATCGTCGATTAAAGCTTTGGTGCAGCGCAAACGGCGTTGACCTCTGTACTTTTGTTGGGAAGTACAGAGTATTCTGAAGGCTGAGCAGAGCCAGAGTCCTATGGCTGCAAGGAAACGGGTCTGGAGACGCAGCATATGCATATGGGATGTTATTACAATTCTTTTTGATGATCAGTGAACTAAGCTTGGGCGAACCTACTTAGTAGGAGGTACGTTTGTGTATCGGGTAGAGATGC
Organism: Sporodiniella umbellata; assembly: GCA_025677835.1. NCBI lineage: Eukaryota > Fungi > Mucoromycota > Mucoromycetes > Mucorales > Rhizopodaceae > Sporodiniella > Sporodiniella umbellata. The sequence goes on from JAIXMR010000054.1 coordinate 135,305, forward strand.
CAAAGAGTGAACCTATGCTGCACCCTAAAAAATAGTGTACAGGGCTTAAGGAATTGAGTTCCTATTCACTAGCGCTTGGATGATCTTGAGGGTATAGGAGTCGTAAAGCTCTGAAAAGTGTGTAGGACCCTGGAGGTTTGCGGTGTCGAACTGAACCTCGTACTAATGCTTGCAACCAGGGCTCTTGGTAGAATCAGATATACTCTCACCTACTCGTGGTTGATTCTATATATCATCGAAAAAATCCAAACATTCTTTTTTTGAGAACTGAAATGGGTACCTTTCTTTTATAGCTTTTTCTACTGCTGTTTGAATAAAACTGTGTTTTTTTTTATTTAGCTTTATCTCTAATTTTTTTTGCTAGAAATAATTTCTATTCTGACATGGCGTTTACTACCTTTTGTCTTTTTATTGCTGCTGCTAAATTTGTTTTGCAATAACCCTTAGTTGTACAAAATTAAAGAAAATGACCGTGTAAATTGGCAATATCTACTCTCAAAGTATTACACCTCAAATTAATCCAACCAGTACATAAAAGAAATAGAGATGAGATTAAAGATTCCCGATGTAAAACTTGATTTTTATAAAACCTTGTCCCCTTTTTTTTTATACAAGTACAAAAGCTTACACAGAATAAAGAGCAGACCTTAGTAGTCTCGACTATAAAATTGAAGGCAGGTTGTTCACATGAAGTATGCTTTTTCTTGATAGTATTGCTACCAAAAACGTTTAGAAATTTTTTTTTTTTTAGCAATTACGGTTATACAAGTATGTTGAGTCAATCATAGCGGACGAAAACGGGAGATTAGCGAAAATGTGTAAAAACGTATTTTTCTATCTTTTAGAAGAAAAATATAAAAAGAAAAGTGCACAAATAAACAACACCTTCTGACCTTTTGCCACGTTTTCGCCTTGAAAAAAGGTTAAAATACATTCAGTTCGTTTGCTATTTTGTTCAATACTAGAGAATATCTGGAGAAACACTGATTTAAAACAGCCTCAATCCTCGCTCGTCTTTTTTGAAATTTTTTTTCATACTTAGAAAGCCCCTTGCTCAAAATAATATGGCTTATAAATTGACATCTGACGTAAAAAAGAATATGTCTTTCTTTTGATAGCACAGTAAAGAAATTAAAGACGCAGTTGGACGTAAATTAGTTTAAGCCAGAGAATTTTAATAAAATCTGGTTTTTTTTCTCAGTTTTATTTTACTGTTTGTTGCTTTCTTTTTCAAAGTATGATTTTCACTTTAGAAATGACCCAATTACTTTCTTTAAAAGGAAATGTCTAAATCGGGACTCGATAGTTTTTGGCTGCAATCCAACTCCTTGCTCCAGGCACATTTGTTTATTTTCAAAAACAAGAGTAGTTTTTATGGTTTAACTGTACTTTAAGATAATAGAAGCGAAATAAAAAGTATCCAATTGTCTTTTAGCTTTTTATTCCCCCTCTAACAAAGAGCGGTTTCGATTAACATATTATTGAGAACTACCAAAACGGGTGTTTCATTTTTATTTTGATCTTAAAAAAATAATAGTTTTATGCTTATTAAACCTTTTGAAGTAAAGTATTATCTTCAAAGCTGCTATTATAATTGAACGATTTTATTTTGTTGGTGTAAACACATTTTTATATTCTCTTTCTTTGAAAAAAGACAGAAAGTTTCGGCTTACATCCAATGCCTATGGAAAAAGATAAGGTGGTTAGATTAAACCTGAACTAGATCCAAGGCTTTCTGCTATGACTGATTTTGCTATTTTTGATGACGGTTTATTGCTTAATTAAGTTATTTTTTGATATTGAAACAAAAAGTCCTACAAAAAACGATTTATAAAAGCTCCACATATACATAATGCTTTGCTATGCGGTTAACTGATATATTTATTATGAAATAATAAAGAGCTGCGCTATAACAGCAAAGTTTATTGGCCCTTTTTTCAAAATTCAATTTGGAAACAGCTTTTTGAGATTCTTGAAAGAGTAAAACTAGGAACAACAATAAAAACAAACGAAAAAGCAAATCGACTAAAGAAAAGTAGTCCAGAGTGTATCTCTGCAATATCACATTTTATATTTGACTCAACAAGCTTCCTTTCTTATTCTTTTAAAAAGTAATTCCTATATCTCAGTTTGATTTGATACAACTTGGGGAGCATAAAATTTTAATTGATACTGCTTCAAATTACTATTAAGTGGTACTTGTACTAATTTAGACAAGCCGTTTTTTTCTTTTTTGCCAAATATTGGTAATTTTTCCTATTGTAGCTGTAAACTTCCATATACTGTATTTGATACAGAGGTTTATTTAAAAATAGTCGTAGATGATTCACGAGAGAAAATTAGGCATTTAATTGATAGTAATGGCTTGGTATTAGTCATGTTATTAGAATCTGAGTTTTTTGATGCTAAGTCTAGATGCATCACCAAGATAGCATAGGACGCAAGCAAGAGGGAAAGAAAATTCATTCTGAAGGATAAATCTCAATTTACGCCTATTTATATACCAAAAAAACAAACAAATAAAAAGATAGGCAGCTTTCAAGACTACTGGTCTTATATGAGGTTGACTTTCATTTGACACAAACCTGCTCAATACAAAATGAGCTAGTCACATCATTTCTCTCTAAATCGGTATTTTAATTCAGCGAAAGCTGTCAATGGTCTTTTTTTTTGTGTGAACAGTAATATCAATACAAATGTCTTTTGCAACAGAAAGAAAAAAACGTCCTAATGCTGGTAGCCGGTATATTCATGCTCGTAAACGTACGCGAGCTTCGTTTTTATTTTGCTTGAAACATTAAAGCAAACAAACAGAAAGACTAACCTTGCACGCATTTCCTTTTTCTTTTTTTTTAAAAATGTAGAATGAATGCATTGCTTAATCAAGAAATAGAAATGGAGGAGCTGTTTGAATATCAAGAGAGTGACAGCGATCAAGAATTCTCAGGACTTGGTAAACAAAAAACAATAAAGGGTGGGAAAAGAAGCTGGGAGTACTGACAAAAAAAAAAAAAGGGTTGCAAGAAGAAGAGGATAAAGTTGATTCGGATTTCGACCTTGATTCTTCTGAAGGGGAGAAGGAGCATGAAGAAGAAGGAAAAGCTTTAGACAAAGAAATAGCCAAAGAAGAAAAGAAAGTAAGCAAAAAGAACGGCCTGTTGTTTTTCTAAATCATCCAGTCCCGTAAAAATGCTCTACCGAATACAACTATCAAAACACCTCGTAAGCCAGCGGAAAGAAAAAAAAGAAAAAAAGAAGAGTTATCCGAGAACTACGAAGAGCGCGGAGTAAGGCAGTCCTTTCGACGAAACACAATGTTGAATCGCATATTACTGGAGGGTCAACTGAAGGAAGATCAAAAGAAAAAGGTTGGACAAAATAAATCTGTTTCGTTTTGAAAGCAAATGCACTAAAACCAAGAGGAAACGTCAATCTAATCTGTAGGCAGCGCAGCCCAAAAGAGAAAAGACTGTGAGTTATGAGATGACCCAAGAGGAGCTGATAGCAGAAGCATTGGTGACTGAGAAGAAAAACATGTCGTCGTTGTTAGAATGGCAAAAGAAAGAAGAAGAAAGACAGGCTAATGCAAAGATAAAAGAAAAAAAGGAGCTAGAGAAGCCGTTTGTAAGATACCATTCCTATATTGAAAGATGCGAGGAAAGTACAAGCGGGGATGATGAAAAGGAAAAGGACAAAAGCTTGACAGAGCCCATGGGAAGAAACCTTATTACATTTATGGAAAGCATTGAAAAAGAAGACCCAGAAGATTTGGAGTTCACAGGACTAGTGGGCGATCTTGCGTCCTGGTTGGATAAAAATCCAAAACCAAACAAACCAATCGCATGTCCTATTTCTGGTAAGCCTGCTATTTATAAAGAACCTCGTACAGGCGTACACTATGCCGATGTACAGTCTTATAAAAAAATACAGTCTTGTCTTAAGAACCAAATGAGATGGTCTTCTACATTGGATCTTTATCTTGGAGATCTACCCAGCGCAGGCGGTGTTCCGGAAAGTTGGGACTCCTGAAATAAAATGTAATTATTGGTTGAAATCGCTGTTAGTCATTTTTACAAAGTAAGAGCGGCACATGATGTGTGGGGAAGAAATTGTCCTTTTTAAGACTAAGAATTCCCAGCATCCTGTGTTACATGGAGGCTTTTTAGATCAACCCAATATATATATGTTGATATACAAAAAAAAAAAAACATTTTTATATAAAGAGTTGTTTGTTTACACTTCTTCCTTCTTTCCACAATGACTGATAAAAATAAAACCGAGTTCTATGCTCATCACGAGATAGAAAAAGAAGAGCACATTTTAGAAGAAGTGTCAAAAGACAACTCAAGTACCTATGTTTATCCTTCACCTGAAGAATTGAGAGCAGTGATATGGAAGTTGGACCTGCGTATTATACCCTTTCTTGGTCTGCTTTATCTCTGTTCTTTCTTAGATAGAGTCAATATCGGCAACGCTAAACTTGCTGGCATTACCACTGATTTGCATATCAGTCCTACCGACTACAATATCGCCCTATCTATCTTTTTTATTGGTTATGTGAGTTTATTTATTCACGAAATATATGACGTACTAATACTCTAACAGATTCTTTTTGAAGTACCTTGTAACATGATTATGAAGCTCATTGGTCCTAGTAAGTGGATTCCCATAGTAATGATTTCATGGGGAACTGTGGTAAGTGCAAACAAACAATACAAAAAAGGGGATAATGGTAGTATTGGTTTGATTTTTAACATCGAAATAGATGGCTGCTATGGCTGCTTGTCAAAATACAGCTGGACTTTTGGCTGCTCGGTTTTTTCTGGGAATTACTGAAGCTGGGTTGTTTCCCGGCGTTATTTTCTACTTATCATTGTGGTATACTCGAGGTGAACAAGCAACTCGTGTAGCCATCTTTTTTTCATGCTCTACTTTAGCTGGCGTAAGGATTATTCGAATTCAATTTTTTTTAAAAAAAAAACGCACTAAAGTAGATTCTAACCTATTTATGTAAATATCTACCTTCACAAAACAACAGGCTTTTGGTGGTGTATTGGCTTATGGAATTATGCAGATGGATGGTATTAATGGACTTCGGGGTTGGCAATGGATTTTTATTATTGAGGCCATTCCCACGTTGGTTCTGGCTTTTGCAGCATACGTTTTCCTTCCAAACTTCCCGGAAAACTCAAAATGTAAAGAAAACAAAGACACTGTCAAATATACTCACACAGTCAATTAGTCATCAATGAAAGAGAGCGTGAGATTGTTGTAAACCGATTGAAGGACGATGCTGGACCATCAACTGAGACCGAGTTTTCATGGAAGCAGTTTCGATCCGCTTTTACAGACTATAAAGTCTATATGCATGCCCTTATCTATATCTGCGGTTCTACCCCCCTTTATAGTCTTAGTCTATTCTTGCCAAGTATTATCCAAGGTATGGGGTTTACCGACCTCCGAGCTCAAGCAATGTCTGCTCCCCCTTATGCCATAGGTAAAGAAAAACAAAAGGATTTAAATGTGAACGTAGCTCATCATTGTCGTTATTTTTTTTTTGTAGCTTGTTTAGTTACAGTTTTAGTGGCAATGCACGCTGATAAAAAACGTGAAAGAGGACTTCATATCGCAGTTCCTGGCGCTTTGGGTGCCATTGGATATGCTCTTTTAGTAGGGCTACGTGACAGAGGACCGGTGGCTATGTATATTGCTGCTTGCATTACAACAACAGGTGTGTTTGCTCACATTCCTGCTATGCTTTCGTGGTTTACAAATAACATCGGTGGACATACAAAGCGTGGTACAGCAACAGCACTGATCATTTCTATTGGAAACGTGGGAGGGGCTATTGGAGGTCAGATATATCGCGCAAACGATGCGCCCTTATATGCGCGGGCAAACTCGGTTGCCTTAGGCCTTATGTGTGGTGTAGTTGTCTTTTCCCTTTTGTTCAAATGGATTTTAAACAGAGAAAATAGAAGACGTGACAATCTAACACCTGAACAACATGCCCAAGAGGCTACAGGCGAGGATCTTTGTGATCATCACCCTGACTTTCGATACCTTTCTTAAATACTGTGTAATATACAAATCATACATACTCACTACTTTAATTCTTGAATAAACTATATATAACTATATAAATATACGTACATGCGGCAGCGATACAAGTAAGCTTGAGGTGTATCATTCGTTTCGGGCTGTTTTATCCTGTTTGTCAGACGATGTGAAACGTTTAACAAGATTATCAAAACTAATAGAAAGTTGTTCCCTTGTTTTTGACGACCTATCAAAATTTGCTCACACGTACAAGATGAAAGAAACCAAGCGGGAATGTTAGATAGCAAGTCATCACATGATCTTTAGCATTCTAGTCCTCTACTGCCTCTTTTTTCCCACAATTTTTTTTTTCATAGTAAAACTTTGTATCTTCCATATGATTGTTAATAGAAATGCTTCAAATAAACAAATATGCTCAATAAAATGAATATGCTCCTTTTGATCTCAAAAGTTGAAAGAGCTAAACAAAAACCAGTTCGTTTATCGTGAGCCTACAAAGCTACTATTTTTTTTTAAAAATAGTCATAATTGTTTCTTGCCATTTGCCATTTGCTTTATTTTAAGAGAGCAAAGTAACTTGTACATATCTTCAGTACTTTTTGAAATATTCGCTTTTTTTAAAAAAAGCGCTATTGTGCGTAACTGCACTTTTTTTTGTAATGTAATTTACAAATTTACATGTTCCCTTACATCTACCATAAGTGGATATATTTAATCGATATAAATAGTCTTGTAGCGCTTTAAAGGTCTAATAAAACAAAAAAGGCTTTTTTTTTTTTACAATTAAAAGGTGTGCGATAAAAAAAAAAAGTCAATACTGCTATAATAATAGACACAAATTAAGTTCAAGTTTGATTAAAGCGACAAACTCAAAGGGTTTTTATACTACAGTAAGGATACGGAAAAAAATATACCACTTCTTACTTTTTCAGCCAGTATTACTATTCTGACAGTTCAGTCTCAAAAAGGTGCTTTGTTCAAAGTTCTCTGTATATCCGTAGTTTATTTAAACTAAAGGCTTCTTTCTTGCTATAGAGACATAATAATCTATGGGGAGTCGACTGGTATTTTTTTTAAAAAAAAATGCCAGACCGCTGATTATGTATCAGTTTGTGGGAGACCGTTAAAAAGTTGGTCTGTTTCCGTTGTTTAACTATTGTAATTTCTTTGGTTTTTCGGCACACGTCTTCCTTGCATTTAGACTTTAAAAATCTTCAATCTTTTTTTATTTTTCAAAAAAGAAAAAATCAAGTTGAATTGAGTATGCTCTTTTGAGAGAAACTATACACATTATATAAGGCTTTGTTAGGTGAAGCTTTTTTTTTTGTAGAGAGCCCACCTTTCGATAGCAACAAAGTACTGTGTAACAAAGTCCCGATGCTCATTGGTTAGAATAAAAAAAAAAGTCCTGAGATATAATGGGACTTTTTTTTCTCTCTTTTTGCTATAAAACTACAGGTATAAGATCTCTAACACTGAAAGATCCCTTAGTTTCTAATCGCCAAACCTTAGGAAAGATAACATGTCCGATAATGCAATTAAGATTTTTACCGGAAACTCGCACCCTGAGCTTGCTAAGCTTGTTGCTAGTCGTATTGGTAGCGACTTGGCCAAGGCTGTTGTAATGAAATACTCAAACCAAGAGACCTCTGTGACAGTAGGAGAGTCTGTACGTGATGAAGATGTGTTTATTATCCAGTCAGGATGTGGTGAAATTAATGATAACTTGATGGAGCTCTTGATTTTGATCAATGCTTGCAAGACTGCTTCAGCCCGTCGAATCACTGCTGTTATCCCCTGCTTCCCTTATGCTAGACAAGATAAAAAAGATAAAAGCCGTGCACCCATTACTGCAAAATTGACAGCAAATATGCTGACTGTTGCTGGTGCAAATCATGTCATCACTGTGGATCTTCACGCCTCTCAAATCCAAGGTTTCTTTAATATTCCTGTTGACAACTTGTATTGCGAGCCTTCAATGATAAAGTACATCCGTACTCAAATTGCAGACTGGAAGAATGCTATTATTGTTTCACCTGATGCTGGTGGGGCCAAGCGGTAAGTTTGTATAAAGCTAATGACTGCATAAAAAATTCATCGAATGATTGTTTGTAGTGCCACTTCAATTGCCGATCGACTTGAGCTTGACTTTGCTTTGATTCACAAGGAACGCAAGAGAGCTAACGAAGTATCGCGCATGGTTCTGGTAGGCGACGTAAAAGGAAAAATAGCCATTTTAGTAGACGATATGGCCGATACTTGCGGCACTCTTGGTTTGGCAGCCAAAACTTTGGTTGAAAACGGTGCTATTAAGGTGTATGCTATTGTGGCACACGGTATCCTTTCTGGTAAAGCTATTCAAGTAATCAATGACTCTGTTATTGAAAAGCTTGTTGTTACAAACACTATTCCTCATCAAGACAAAATGGTAATAATCCCTCAAGTTTTGTCTATTAACTAACAAACCAACGTCATTAGGCCATTTGCCCAAAGCTTGATATCATTGACATTTCTCCTACTCTTGCCGAGGCAATCCGTAGAACCCATAATGGTGAATCAGTGTCATACCTCTTTTCTCATGCACCTGAATAAGCTTTTTTAGTTTTTTTTCAGTAACTCATAATTTTTCTACCTTTCATATTGTATTTTTTTTTAAAAAAAAGATCGCGCTTAAAGTCGCTATTTATTTTGTTTTGACATTGTTTGCTTGTTGCTTTTATGGTTTGAGAGAATTTGTTGACTTGTAAGATATACTTTTCAGAAAATATCCATACATCTCTAATACACTCTATCTCAACAAAATCCCATTTGTCCCATCGCTTGCACCTGTTCACTGTCTTATTGATGTCACCTATTAACTTTACACAATGCAACGATCCAAAATCAATTTGTCTGTATGCACTGGTTCACTATAATCTTTTTGCCCAGACAAAACCAACTTGTTTTCAAATGAAATCGATAGTTTTTGCGTCTGAAAATAACAATAAAACAATAAATAAAATGAAACCTTTGCTCTATCAACCGGCAAACTGGACGCCAAGCCAAATACAGTAAACATTAAATTAAAGGCCAGAAGCTTCTTGAAATGTTTGTTGTTTTACTCCTTTTTCGTGTTTTCTAGATTGTATAAACAAACATCAGAAAATGATAAAGAGATTAGAAGTCGTATCTACAATTGTATTAATTGTACTTGTTTTTACTTCTATCTTACTTCTGTATAGTAAGCAAGGCACCAGCATCTTAAATTTGACAGCAACCAAATCTAAAACAACGAAAAATGAGGATCCACAAATCATAATGAACCATATGACAAATCAAACAGAAAGGTATACAAAAATGGCTGATAGGGATTTTCTAATGAATTCTAATGGAAATGTATAGAGCAGAACTTGGAAGGGCAACTTGGAAGGTAGTAAGAAATATCGTGGGTTAAACAGCGTCTTATAAGACTATGTTTTGCTTCCAATATAGTTTTTGCATACAATGATGGCTAAGTATCCGGAAAAGCCAACTCAAAATGAACGTGAAACATTACATGACTTTGTTTTTATGTTCTCAAGGTTGTATCCTTGTGGAGAATGGTAAATGGAGCAAGTATATACAAAGTATGCTTATGTTTTTTAGCGCCCGCCACTTTAACCTAATGATCACACAAAATCCTCCACAGACCTCATCAAGATCAGCAGCATCGCAATGGCTCTGCGCTATGCATAACAAAGTCAACGAAAGGCTTGGGAAACCTATATTTGACTGTAGCAATATTGAATCTAAATACCCTTGCGGTTGCGCAGAAGAGGAGAACAACCCTAAAAAACAAAAATAAAGCTCCTATTTTGTTTTCTTTTTCTCTCTCTTTCTCTGCCATTATGCAAGACCAACAATGCAAACGTCACTTTGATAGCGAAAATGCACTTTACGATTTACCTAGGAAGAAGTTTATATTGGAAGAAAGTTTTGCTAGTGATTTGGCAGCAATGTCGCTTTACTCAAGAGAGAACTGTAAATTCAAAGTTTATATGAAGTTATCTGCTAACTCGTTTGCTAAAGACAGCCAAGCTCCAAGTCAGAGCATAGAAAAACCAACCAACCTAAACAAAAACATAGTTAGAGTTGAAGATATAAATCAGTTTCTCTCCGAAAACTATGACAGTGAAAAGACTTACAGTTCAGTTTGTGGAAGTAGTAAAATATGCACAGATGACTCGGGGCTTCCCTTTGAAATTGCTCCGGGTGACGAGAGACCAAAGGTACCTCACTTCGTGCTGAGAGGCCCAGAGTAAAAGACCGATTAACCAAAATACATCAAGACTTCTAATATATACATTTTTACAGGCTTACAGACTCTAGAGACATAAGCGCATTAGACAATATAGTAAAGCGTCAAACAAGCAGCCAAAAACCTCGGTTTGAAGTTCTTAATCCACCCAAAGAAGAGGCGTCTCCAATAGGAATGGATATTGATTAACAGACATTGACGTTTTAATTATTTACGAAAAAAAAAAAAAGAGTACAGGTGAAAGCGATTGTAGGCTCATGTATTTTTTTCTAAAAAAAAAAAAAAACTAACGCGATAGTATTTGATTGACAGTGAGTTTGTTGTTTGGAGAGTTGTAGTGCTGAGCAGCAACGTATTCATGCAGACAGCTCATTTGATCAGTAAAATCTACTCCGGTTTAGTGAGCGGAAACGCAATTTGTTTTTGTTTTTATTTTTCGTACCTAGCGTGTTTTTTGGATCGCAAGAACATTTATTTAATAGGTTTTTCTGCTCTGGACAATGCTCATATATACTGTGTTTGTATCCAATGTCGTTAAAGAAATGTATCTCTTCCTTTTTGAGGTAGAGCGCTGCAAAAATAGAGTGAATGGGAGCGTCCCCCAGCGTTCATAAAAAAAGCCGCCTGTTTGATCAAGATAGCTGAACAGGGCTTGGTAGGCTTCAGTGTGCCACAAATCCAGTCGAGCAATTTCAAAGTTTGTCCAAAAATGACACAGGTTGTACTCTTTTCCTTCCTCGTCTGTCACAAACCGATAGAGACTATCAGTGGCAAGATTAGGGAAGAAGTTCTTTCCTTGTAGCGTTGCCTCTCGAGTGAATTTTCTTATCGCTTCCCACAGAGTTGCAATAGTGCCTCCATGTTCCTTAAAAGAAATGTTGAAAGCTATTGGTAAGGAGTTAGCTTGATCTTCCTTTTTCAAAAATCAACATCTTCTCTTTACCATATTTTTTGTTGTTTTTCTTCATATAAAGAAAGGGGTCGTAATCTAGCTCACAATAGTACCTCACATCAGGTTCTACTCTCCAATAGTATTCTAGATTGAGACTTAAAACAAGAGGATGTCTCCAGAAAAATCCACTGTATTAAAGGCGATTAATAATTGTTACCGAACTAAAAAATATGCTACCTTTGGAAGCGACACATATGTCTATAGCTTTCACTTAGCCCATACGGTACATATGATAACTGCTCTCGGCACAACGCGGCCTTTTGTTGATCAATCCAGCTAGGATAGCCCCACATAGTTTCGTTGACCAAGCCATAGTGAGTTTTACTTGAAGCAAGTAGTGTAGTTGAGGCTATAAATTCGTTCGTAAAAGGCTCTTCGTTCAAAAATATCCAAGGGTACTTGAACTTTTGGTTGAATCTATCCTCTAAAAACACCAAGATAAAATTTAGTACTTCGTGTTGATTTTTGCACGTCTTTCCTGTTCTTCTTTTTTTTTTTTTTTTTTTTTTTTACTTTACCTACATCGCGCATTGACTGAAGCATACCACCCAGTTCTGAATTTCTTACAAGAACAATAAATGCCGCTCTTTGGCGTTCTGTAGTATTAGAACTAGCAGGTAGAGTGACCGTCAAGCCATCAGAAACGTAAGGTGGGCCGACAGTGTACGTTTCTAGATTATTAGCGAAATTGTCGGTGGCTATCGAGGCAGGGGTGCTTTTATAAAAATTGGTATGTCTCCCGAAATAATAGAATAGTGACCCTAGTACATAAGCAGCAACACTAATTTGTAATATAAACCAAGAATATCTACGGATTCCCATTTAAAAAAAAAAAAAAAAAAAAGAGAGAGAGAAAGAGAAATTAAGCAAAAATCAAAACAAAGCTGAGGAATATTGAGGGATACTAAGTAAAGAAGGGGCAATGTTACGAGTTTTTTGTAGTAAGGGGAATTAACGGTATACATGAAAAAAAAAAAAAAAAAAAAAAAAACACAAACAATGAATGAATTTAATATTAACCTCTTTAAGAAAAGAAAAGCATTCCCCAAAAAATCGAGTCTTTTATCTTCTTTAAGGGAAGCTCAAAGACATTGAATTTTTTCTCATTTTGATTTTTTTTCTCGAAAAAACAAAACAAAAAAAAAAGAGCATGGTTCGCTTACAGGAAGGTTTAATAGGCAAAAAACCTTATTATAATCGTCAAAAGCAGAAATATGGTTCTCGAGGAATCTTTATCATTTTGGCTTTCGTATTCTGCCTCGCAATAAGCCAAAAAGTCCAATGGAAAGGTTCAAGTTCATTAGCGCAAAACAATAGTAACGAAATAGATGAAGAAGAAAAAGACGTTTTGGAGCATCAGCAAGCGGGTTATTTGAAACCTACAATTGAGCCTGACCAAACTATTCCCGATAGCGTATGGGACGGTTTACCTACAAAAAGTGTTTATTACATGGTTGTTAGAAACGAGAAGCTTGGTGAAGCTAGAGCAGTTATTCGATCAATGGAAGACAATATGAAGAATGGTACGCGTTATCCCTGGGTGCTACTCAACAACCAGCATTTTTCCATGGATTTCCGCAAGTATATTCAACGAGTCACACGTTCTCCTGTGTTTTTTGGTAAAATTGACCCCGAAGCCTGGGAATACCCTGAATGGATTGATATACCAAGAGCAGAAAATATGATGATGGAGCAGGAGTATTCTGATGTATACAATTCAGCTAGGTTATCTTATCATCAACTTCTACGTTATCAGTCAGGCTTTTTTTTTCATCACCCATTATTTCGAAAGGTAGAATATACTTGGCGCGTTGAACCTGGAGCAGACTATAGCTGTAAAATGAAAGAAGACCTGTTTCTATTAATGAAAGAACAGCAAAAAAAACTAGGTAAAGTTTCTTTTGATTTACATTTCTTAAATTGAACCTAAGGCTGATAGTCCCATGTAGGATTTGTAATTACTATGAAGGAATCACAGCAATCCATTCCTACCTTATGGTCAAGAGTCAATGAATTCAAAAAAATATATCCTCAGCATATTCTAGATAGAAACTCTACTATACACCCTTGGATCTATAACGAACGCGAAGATGACTATAATTATTGCCATTTCTGGTCGAATTTCCAGTTGGCTGATCTTTCGTTTTTTAGATCCGAAGCATATCAAAAGTATTTTGAGTACTTGGATAAAACGGGCAATTTCTTTTATGAAAGGTAAACCAAATCTAGATGGCTAAAAACACGCTAAAACAAAAGATAGGTGGAGTGATGCTCCTGTCCAAACCATAGCAGCTGCCCTGTTTTTGAAAAAAGAAGAAATACATTTTTTTAATGAGATTGGATATACACACTCAACAGCCACGCATTGTCCATATAACGAGAATCTGCTAAGGGACTGCAGCTGTGATGTTACAGCTAATTACGGTAATTTAACTTGAAAAATATGTATTTTTAATTTAACTCAAAAAAAAAAAAAAACATATATACAAACAAACAATTTAGACTTTCATCAAGACAGCTGTTTAAAAAGATTACTAAAGATTATTGACCCTGAGCTTCTGAACACTATGAAGCTATATATGAGTAAAAACGAAATCCCCGAATCCTCAAATGAATAAACTCTCTATGTTATTTAATTAAATGCTTTTTCTTGAGTGTACATTAATTCACATTCCTTTTATCCAAGGGGAAGGAGGGGGGATAGTTCAAAGAAAAAAATAAAGTAAAAGCAAGTCTTGCTCTTCTCGATTCTTGTCTTTTTCTTCTTTAACATCGAATGCAAAAGAGACGCTCAACGAAAAACCTAATTCGGCTTATTCTCATAAGTGCTGCTCTTTTTGGAACGTATTTGATTTATAAGGCTAAATTCAGTAATGACACTTACTGTCGTACGTCTCAAGAGTGTTACGATTTACTAAAGGTGAAAGCTCGGCAGCACTACTCTGGTATTTCAGGCTACTTTGCACCAAAGGAGGATATAGAGGAGGTTCTCCACTTATCTGTAGAAACAGATGATGAGGAAGAAATAGAGTTGACTCGGGAAGAAGTTGAATATCAAATGTTGACCAATGCAAGTTTACCTCGGGTCAAAGCTGCTTTCGTTGTTTTGGCGCGAAATAGCGAGTTGTACGCACTAAGGTCTTCCATGCGCTATCTGGAAGACCGTTTTAATCACAAGTATAATTACCCATGGATTTTCTTAAACGAGCAGCCATTTACAGACGAGTTTAAAAACTTGACAAGTATGATGACGAATGCCGAAGTTCATTATGGTTTGGTACCTAAAGAGCATTGGAGTTATCCTGAATGGATAGATCAAGAGCACGCAGCTGAATGCAGAAAAGATTTGGAAGATCGAGGTATTATCTATGGAGGAAGCGAAAGCTACAGACATATGTGTAGATACCAGTCAGGATTCTTTATGTTGCACCCACTGTTGGACGATCTTGACTATTATTGGTAAGATGTAGACAGTCTTTATTTTATCTGACTTATATAGGCGTGTTGAACCTGGGGTGAAGTTTTCTTGCGATATTGACTATGATCCTTTCAGATTGATGCAAGAAAGAAATTTAAAGTACGGATTTACAGTGGCTTTGAAAGAGTACTTTGAAACTATTCCTACGCTATGGGAAGCTACAAGACAATTTGTTCAAACCCACCCGCAGTATATATATCCTCGTGCAAGAAAAGATAGCCTGCTGGGGTTAGTAAGTGATGACAATGGCTGGTCCTACAATCTTTGTCATTTCTGGAGTAACTTTGAGATTGCCTCTGTAAAATTCATGCGATCTGAAGGATACCAATCCTACTTTAAATACTTGGATGCTGCTGGTGGCTTCTTTTACGAAAGATGGGGTGACGCACCTGTTCACTCTATTGCTGTAGCTCTTATGCTCAAAAGATCCGACGTTCATTGGTTCTATGATATAGGCTATAAACATGACTTCTTTGAGCACTGTCCAACAGAAGAAAAGTGGTTCCTACAAAGTAAATGTTATTGCGATCCTGAGACAACTTTCGGTAATACCCATATACTCAAAATGCATTTAGAAATTCTAACAAATCGAATAGACATAAATCCAGGATCTTGTACTCCTCGCTTCTTAGAGGTTATGAATAGAACAGCGTCAAGCTTTATAGTTACTCTTCCTGATAAACAGGATTATTAAAATAAAAATAAAATTTTAATACCCCCACATTAGACAAGACAAGAAAAAAAAAACAAAGTTTTTTAGTGTAACATTAGCTTTATTTATAATTGTATAGTTGGTTTGGTCTCACGGTTTGGTTATGTCCAATGTCTAACTGATTGTGCCCTAAATCCAATGGAAGATTATAAGGTGCATGTTGGGTTTGTTGCTCAATATGGTAGTATCCTTGAGTCTGCTGATATGGAGCATTAGGATCGTAATACTGTTCCTGGTAACCAAGGTTGTGTGGGTGCTCATGATTTTGGTAATTGACATCGTGGTACGTAGGCTGGTTAGGATCTTGGTGCAACTGCTGGTTATTAAAATGTTCTGATTGATTAGAACTGTAGTATTGGTTAGAGTGATACTGGTCGTTGTAAGCTAATTCATTGGGATCATGTTCGTTGGGTTTGGCTTCATGATAGTTTTTTTCATCAGTGTAAGGTGAGAGCATTGCTGGACCCATACCAGCAGCCATTCCATTGTAGTTTTCTTGATACTCTTGGGGGTAAACAGTTTGGGAATAGGCTTGATGAGGAGAGTCAGAGTAATGCTCGTGGCTGTTTCCTTGTTGTCCAGCAACATAGGTCATAGCAGGAGAAGCAGGAACGTTGTATCCTTGCTCAGAAGCGTAGTTATAGTTAGTGTTTTGAGTGGGCTTACCACCATCAGGCGAAAATATATCGTCCACGGTTTTTCTTGCGCGTGAATGCTCTAATCTACGCTTACGACGACGAATCATTAAAAGAGCAAATGCACCTATAACTGCTATGCCTGCAATAGCACCCACGATACCACCAATAAGTGCTGTTTTGTTACCGTTGTCTTCAGGAGTGGTTGTAGCAATAGCAGCTATAGTAGAGCTGGGAAGAGCACTTGTAATAGAGGATGGAGCTCCTGTGCTGACCATAGCTGATACTGAAGAGATCAATGGTGTAGATGAGTGCTGAGTAATAACATGGGCCGAAGAAGATGATGAAGCAGGTAGAGGAGCGACAGTACTAAGCGCAATTTGCTCAATAGACGAAGTGGTAGCTTGTGTGGTTTGAACTAAAGAGGAAGTCTTTGGTTCTTGGGTTGTAGTATGAGTAGGAGCTGTAGTGCTAGGCTCAGGAGAAGGTGTAGACGTATCTTTAGCATCTGTTGTGGTAGGGACAACTGGGGCAGGGGATTTCGTTGTCTTGCTTTCCGTAGTAGTTGGTTGAGGTTTGCCAGTGGTAGTTTCATTTGTATCGCCACCCACAGCTAAATCCTTGTCTACATTTTGAGCGTTTGGTGATGTATCTCCAGAATCTTTTGCTCCAGCAGCAGTTATTTGGTTAGCAGCCTTTTCTTGTTTTAAAGAATCACTGCTACTTTTTGAAGACTCAGACATATTTTGTGAAGAGAAAAGAAAAAGGTAGTATATGGTTTTTTTCCCAAGAAAAAAGGTTAATTTATGTGGAACATTAAAAGGCCAGAGAAAACTGGGATCTAGATTTTATGTACCTTTAGGGCGATCTTTCGTCGCTCCCCGAATACTGTTTTTTTTAACAAGAGTTTGCGTTGAGATAAAAATTGATTTGCGCTGATGTTAAAAGAATATTTATGTCAAAATAAAAACAGTTTTGCGTTGCTTGGTAGTAAATTTTGCACCAAGAGATTAGAAAAAAATATATAATAACCTTGTACTTGCTTCATGGTATTAAAATCTCAGTATTTAGAGTGCGTCTGTTAAAAGCTGCACTCCTAATGACTATTTTAAAGATTTCTTTCCTCATTTAAACACTTGTGGAAAAATGACCTTGAGTGCTTAATCCATCCTTCCCAATCTTTTTTTTTTGTTACTATTCCAGCTGATTCACATGTACGATTTGTGAGACGACCGTCTGTTGTCAATGGCGTTAAAAAAACACCAGCCTTTACTTTTGACCAAAATCCTTCGATTGGATTCAAGAAAGAAAAGTATGATGGCAAATATGTGTACTTGTGTCTTCATTTTTGTTCTGAAGATATCAGCAATAAGTTACCTAAAGAGTCTACGGGACTTTACATTTCCAAAATGCAATTTGGTCATCACCTGAAAATCAATACGCTTGTAAATGCTAAGAAACTCGCATTTGAAACTAAAGCTAGATAACCCTGTAGCAATTTACAAGCAGTGTTTGAAAGGTTTACTGAGGCATGCAATGCTGTACCACCTGCTAAAATTTTATACAACTTCGCTAAATGACAAATAATTCATTGTTATGATAAAACTCCACTCGAAAGGCAAATGCAATATAAATAAACGTCATTTTTTCAGGACAATTTGGTTTAGCCTATTGTGATCTTTCTATTTCTTCAAAAGGGCAGATAATTTTTTGTTTTAGGACATTCGTTTTTATTAAAGCGACGTTTGTTTTTGATTGAAGTGACAATTAATTGTCATGAGACAACACAGGTAGAGGGGACAGAAAATACTTTGGTAGATCGCCTGCGAAAGCAATATCTCTACTTTTACTAGGCGCAAACCAGGATCCTCTTGTCCAGCTAGAATACATATATTCATTGCTTTCTCGAGCACGTTTTTCTTTGCTTTTGTCATTTCTATTAGGAGAGATATCGTAGCCGCGTTTTTTATCCATGCTGTTATTCTTGAGCACCATGTCTTTTTGAATCATTGTATGTACGTTACTAATATGTATAGCATTTCTCTAAAAAAATGAAATGTCAATTAGTAAATTTATTATAACGTTAATTATAGAAACCTACTTTTACTTCATCTAAGCGCTCAAGCAGAACACGAAGAACCTTTAGGTCTGCTGGGCTAGATGGAATGCGCAATGAGCCGATTTTCTTACTTATATAGAGGCCGTCATTCTTCAAGCGGGTCTCTGTTATTTCTCCTTGATTACCGGCTATTTGAATACATAGGCTCTTCATGTCTTTTTTCAACCTTTTGTTGATACAAGTTGATCTGTATGTAATGTTTTTAAGTTTTTATAAGTGATATGAATAACGAGAAGTTAAACGAGACTCTAAAAATTAGATGATGTTTTATTCAATAATTATTGGTGTCTTTTTATATCTTTTTGAGACTGAAACATTAAAGCGGGTTTACAGGAGATAAGTTGTTACAACCGTTAATCCAGTGCGTGACGACATGTGAAGAACATTCTAAATTGAGATGATAGTAACGTTTCTTAGTTATTCAATGTAACAGCTGACTCTAGATTGTGAATTAGGTGTTTGCTGATTACTAAACACGACACTGTAGACGAAATCGCCATTGTTCTTTGATTCTCTTAAAATCTTCCTTCTGTCTTCGTAGTACTTAGAATCACCTAAATGTCTGGCAAATTCAACATTCATAACATCGTGACCTGCTGCACTGATGATTCTGAGGTCGACTTTGTCGCCGATGATGTTTTTTGTGGAGCCAGTCATGGAGTCCTTTTTTGCTGAAGTTGAGTCTTCACAAACACTTTCACCCCTTTGGGATTTAATAAACAAAACAAAACACGTTATTTGCTTTCTTTGAACTATAATACTTACCACTTTAATGTGATAGTTGTGAAATCGCGGAAGAAAGATTCAAAAAGAGGAGCCCACAGTTTGTTGACAAAATCAGCTTCCGTATATTCATTATTTTTGTTGTCAGCAAATAACAGTGAAGGTTTGAATTTGATTGTCTTCAATCTATTGAAACGCCCACAATATATAATCAATAAGTAGCACATACTAAGGGATATTATAATAAGACTAACACTTGGGCATAACACTCAAAATACTTTTCTTTGGGTGTAAAAGCATATTCGGCTTTTTTTTTCAAACACATCACATACGCTTTTTTTAAATCCTCAACAGCTATCTAAATAATTTACAAGTTAAAAAAGCCTAGACGTAACGATTATCTACCTACATTTTCTATTTTTTTTAGTTCGTGTTTGATATCACTGTCTAGTCTTTTCCACGTTTGTATTGTACCATTGAATTTTTCTTGTAATTCTTCCCATTCTTTTTTGGTGAAAAGCTTTTTCTGACCTTCATCTGAACAATCGCCTAAATCAAGGATTGAATTAAAGCCATGGCTAAAAAGTCAAAGTAAGATATATTGTAATAAACCAGTATGCCGTTTGACACAAACCTGACAATGTTTTTCTCGGAATTTTTTAAATTCTGATAATTTTTCTTATAGTAAATATTGATGGCAGCGTTCTTGATCGTTTCTCCGACTACAGTTTTTTCAGAGACTACCTAAAAGAAGTTGATTACATTTCTGTAACATTTCTCACATCGTAGTATCGTGTAATATCTTACTAGCTTTAACTTTAGTCTTTTAGACGATCTATTATCTAAAATCTCGTCGGCTTTTTGTTTGTTTCTGTTTTCAGCTATTTGTTTTCTAGTCCAAAAAGCATTATACGCGTCCGTTCTTAACTCCTAAACAAACAATACACATGAGGAACTGATTATTTCTATAAGGTTAAGTTAAACCAACCATGAATTCTCCTTCTTTGATAAAATTGCAAATATCATGTAAGTAACTTGTTGTTTTTTCATCGTTCAAGATAGAATCCACAGACTCTTTTATCAACTTTTCTACATTTTCTCTATCTTGGGCCGAGTAATCCTTAAATTTTAAATAATTTAAAATCGAAAAGCCCTTCAATTGATAGTTGATGTTTATATATTCAATTAAAGTGCTACTTGATTCGATCTACTTGTTAATTTATCTTACATTGTACATCGTTAAACTTGATTTTACCTCATTTTGTTATTTTTAATATGCTGACAAAGTGTGGGCTGTTTTACCTCCGAGGAGGGTGATATTTTCTGGATAAATGGAGTTCTAATGCTGTTATACAAAGCATCTTTTAGAAATTATAATTTTGTACTATAACTAAAAAGTGGGCTCCAATCCGAGAAAACGAATAGCATAAATAAAGACGTAAATGCCATAGTGGCGCAAGTTCTTTCTCATCAACTCTTGGTACCTTTTTACTATAGCTCACGCGTCAAAAGGATGTAGTTACGCGTCCAAGATATAAGACTTTTTAGCATGGCTACATATAGTTTTTTAAAGATGTTTATGCTAACCCCTGGTAAAAATAACCCACTGGTTATATCCTAACACTCTAGAAGAGCACTTATATCCAGTACAGTATTAACGAAAAACTATTGCAGCTCTGCTCACAGAATAGAATCACCTGCTTTTTTTGTTTTCAGCGTAGACTTAAGGGGAAAATTTGTGAAAAAGCTTCAAAAGTAAACTGCGTTTTTTTTTTTTTCTTTTTTTTTTTTAAAAGTTTAAAACACGATGACTTGTTTTCCATGAGAGAAACCAGATATACCAAGCTCTGTAGTTTTTCTTTGCAACTGTCAATTTACAAGAAAAAATGGAAGACGTAATTTGCCGAACTCTATTTAGTCTTTCTCTGGGAGTTATGATATTGAGGTCCGTCTCAATAGTGTTGATGATGACTGCAAGATGGGAGTGCTTGTACGATGTCGCCTAGCTTAATACGGAACTCTTCTTGTTCCCGGAATTCAAGATTTAATAGTCAGCAAATTCAAAATGATATCCCATTTTGTCAAATATCAGTAGGAAAACACCCTTTATTTGCAGGACTGGCTCAGCGGCCTTTATACTTAAGAATAACAAAGTCGCTAAGCAAAACATCTTATTCCCTTGGGAGAGCCATAGCTCTGAATATTCAGTTTGTTAATCTTCATTTTTATAGCCGATCTGAAATATGTCAACTAGTGAAGAAGGTTTGGGCCATTTACAACATCGCAAACACCGGCATAAAGGTTGTTTATATGATACATCACTATTTTTGCTGCTTTTTAGACATAGTACGACAGTCTCTTTAATGTTTGTTTGCACATAAATCTAACGTATTTACAATTATTATAAAGATGTCTCATAATCTACAATATTATTACCAATTCTTGACTAGATCATCACAGGAAGTCTTCATCGCAATTTGCGGCGAACCGTTAACCGTGTAGAAATAAGGACACTTCAGCACTACCATAGACATCGATTTTGACCAAAGAAAGCCAGTCCCCACACTTCTTGTTCATTTGGAAAAATCCAATTCAAGCGAAAGTTGAA
Organism: Sporodiniella umbellata; assembly: GCA_025677835.1. Taxonomy (NCBI): domain Eukaryota; kingdom Fungi; phylum Mucoromycota; class Mucoromycetes; order Mucorales; family Rhizopodaceae; genus Sporodiniella; species Sporodiniella umbellata. The sequence goes on from JAIXMR010000054.1 coordinate 156,868, forward strand.
CAAATTCAAGGTGCAAAATAGTTTCACAAAAGTGCAAGGCTGCATTTGGAATCGAGTATATAATCAATCAGCGCATAGCAGCTTTAATATAAACGATAAACGGTAGTTTGAATCTTCATTCTACAAAAAGAAAAGTGGAATCGCAACAGTCATGAGGGAACCAGGGAAAGTTTAAGCGGTCGCCCCGGCTATGCAATGATGTTACTCGACCCGAATCCTGAGCGGCACGAAGCGAAACAAAGGTAGAGCCTATTAGTAGACAGACATAATGTGTATATAAAAAAAAAACCTGCTATGCCTAACAGAAATGCGCAACAGTCATGAGGGAGCCAGGGAAAGTTTAAGCGGTCGCCCCGGCTATGCAATGATGTTACTCGACCCGAATCCTGAGCGGCACGAAGCGAAACAAAGGTAGAGCCTATTAGTAGACAGACATAATGTGTATATAAAAAAAAAACCTGCTATGCCTAACAGAAATGCGCAACAGTCATGAGGGAGCCAGGGAAAGTTTAAGCGGTCGCCCCGGCTATGCAATGATGTTACTCGACCCGAATCCTGAGCGGCACGAAGCGAAACAAAGGTAGAGCCTATTAGTAGACAGACATAATGTGTATATAAAAAAAAAACCTGCTATGCCTAACAGAAATGCGCAACAGTCATGAGGGAGCCAGGGAAAGTTTAAGCGGTCGCCCCGGCTATGCAATGATGTTACTCGACCCGAATCCTGAGCGGCACGAAGCGAAACAAAGGTAGAGCCTATTAGTAGACAGACATAATGTGTATATAAAAAAAAAACCTGCTATGCCTAACAGAAATGCGCAACAGTCATGAGGGAGCCAGGGAAAGTTTAAGCGGTCGCCCCGGCTATGCAATGATGTTACTCGACCCGAATCCTGAGCGGCACGAAGCGAAACAAAGGTAGAGCCTATTAGTAGACAGACATAATGTGTATATAAAAAAAAAACCTGCTATGCCTAACAGAAATGCGCAACAGTCATGAGGGAGCCAGGGAAAGTTTAAGCGGTCGCCCCGGCTATGCAATGATGTTACTCGACCCGAATCCTGAGCGGCACGAAGCGAAACAAAGGTAGAGCCTATTAGTAGACAGACACAATGTGTATATAAAAAAAAAACCTGCTATGCCTAACAGAAATGCGCAACAGTCATGAGGGAGCCAGGGAAAGTTTAAGCGGTCGCCCCGGCTATGCAATGATGTTACTCGACCCGAATCCTGAGCGGCACGAAGCGAAACAAAGGTAGAGCCTATTAGTAGACAGACATAATGTGTATATAAAAAAAAACCTGCTATGCCTAACAGAAATGCGCAACAGTCATGAGGGAGCCAGGGAAAGTTTAAGCGGTCGCCCCGGCTATGCAATGATGTTACTCGACCCGAATCCTGAGCGGCACGAAGCAAAACAAAGGTAGAGTCTTAAATTCTGAAGGGCTTTACCTTGATGCCATTTCGAAAACAAAAGAAAAACAAATAAAACATTTAGCAAAAAGTAGCGATTTATCGGCAACGAACGTAAATTTTGTCCAATCATTTTTTTCCAGAAAACAACGCCTACCGATACCAACATTGACGATATGAAAAGTTTTTTCCCTCCCTAAATTTTCTAAGCTAAGGAAAATGTCCCTAACCAATGGAATCCTACAAAAATTGAACCTTAATTTGGATGGTTTTCTATTTAGAATAGAGGTAACACATTTGTGTTAAGAGTCGGTTGTTCAAGCAAACAGGAAGGGGAGGAACTGGAAAGGAACAAAAGCTTGGACAAGCATGACTGAGAGAGAGGTGTGGTATTAAAGATTTATTCTTTTACTTTTGGACATTAGAACTTACACAGGAAGCGGTAAACAAGAACGAGGCGAATTATTAGTATGAAAAGAAAAAAGTCTAAAAAGAATATGCCTGGTTAATAATTGGCTGATGTTTATTAAGAAATACTTCTAATTACAGGCATTTAAAGTTAAAGGAATTAGGAAAACAAAAATACATAAGAGCTTCGAGGCGTATCTAAAATTCAAATATTTAGCTTATTTCAGATTTCTTTTGATGATTTCAAAAGATAATCTCATACTTTAGAAGAAGAGAACTGTAATTGATACCTAATAATAATTTTTTTATGAAACATTTCTCATTTGATAAAAAGGATGTAGTATTTATACCACTCAAATCAAAGTAAATATTCAATACATGTGAAGCTAAGGATTTGTTAAGTTGGAGTGATTTAAGTATCACTAACTTCGGAAAAGGACGATCAGAAAATGGCATGACAATCTAAAAGATAAGTGTTGCTAGCCAATATGAATATTGTATAAGGTTTAAGTATAAAATATTAACCTTTATAAGAAGTGTAAAAAAGAAATTGTTTTTAGCATGTTTAAATTGAATAGGTTAGAGACATGTTCCTAAACCAATCGCTCAATCTTTTTTTTTTTTTGGGAGGGATAACGATAAATAGTAAACGTCTTGCGTTTTTTTAACATAAGAAACGGTACCAAGGTCGTTTATGTATCACATTTTTAGCCTTCGTTTCATCAACATTGGTATTGGCTGTCGTACCTAAACGAATCCTAATTGATTCCACTCCGGTTTCCAATGCAATACACTTTTCAGGGCTCGAAAAAACTGAACTGTTAATAATAATGCTTTTTAGTCTTTGTGCGAATGATTTGTAATAACAATCTTCAAAAGTAATAGAGTTCTGACTCCAGCTGGCATACTTATTTGCATCTGGAATCGAAAGCTCCAGCTTCACCGCCTTGGTACTTGTAGCTGCTCTTATAAAATGAGCTTGGCAAATTCTCGTGCTTATACTGAGAAACGTTATTCACATACATTTTAAGAATGTCTTTTTGTATTTTCTTTTTTTTTTTTTTTCCTCTAGAATACTTTCTATGTTGATGCATCAAATCTTCTTAGATATTCTTTGTACCTTAGTTTTTTGTGTTGACTTGATTTGTTTTTGTTTCGAAACATTTCATTTCATTACTTTTTAAAAAGTGGATGTATATTCCGATAGTGTTTTTTTCTTAATAAAAAAAGTATACAGTAAGTTTTTTTTTTGTAACTTAAAATAGATAATGGTATTAAAGAAATATGTGTGGTTGGCTTTATAAAAAAAACGTCCAAAACATTTGTATCGTTCCTTATCTGCCTTTCTTATGGCTTGGGTTATTCATACTGCTAGAGTTCAGGTCTGAAAGCTGTAGATTTTTTCCGTTTGAATCAATAAATATAATGAATAGATTAAGATCTTCGAGTAAATTCCCTCAAGGTTGATTATCTCGGTAGTAAACTGGTGAGTGGTTTTTACTGGGCAAAGATCTTCATTTGTTATGAAACCTAAGGCAGTCGATTTTACTTGGCTTTCTTTTGGTGTTCTGGCATGAATTTGAGTCATGGATTTTTCTCCCACTTGCGATAAAGTAACATTAAAAAACTGTAGCCGCCCTTCATCTCATCTTGGCCGCTACATGGTGACTATGCAAAGTACGAAGATTGTTTTCAGTTATAGTTCTTCATTAGTCAGTCTGTTTGTTGTTATTCACATGGCCTTATAAGAAGGCTGCTTCCCGCAAGTTGGAAACAATTAACAGTCATTATTTTTCTCCAGAAAGGAGACCAAAGTCTACTTTCAAACTGGCGACCAATATTTCTGAAATGTGCAGATACTAAAATATTTACACGAATTTTTACAACCTGAATGAATATGATTCTACCCAACCTTATCAGTAAACACCAAAACTGGATTTATGTCAGGCCAACTCATAGCTGACAGTGGCATTGTTACTTGCCTAATCATGAACCTGGCTCAGGCATAGCCTTCTTGGTTAATCAAGAAAAAGTATGACCGAGCTCACCCGATATATTTACAATCATGTATAAAGGAATTTGAACTTCCTGATTTAATGATCAATTGCATTTTGCCTCTGTTTTTCAAAACGTCCTTGGTATTTAGTATCAACGGCTTCTTGTCTTCACCTTCAGATCAACCAATAGGGCTTCATTAATGTGATCTTTTTTCACTACTGCTGTTTAACATAGCCCTAGAGCCCCTTTTAAGAACTATGCAAACCAACCCGCTCATTTCAATTCCGCCAACTGTTCGTCTTCATTTGCCGTCAACAATGTACACACCGGAGCTTGTAAAAACTTTGACTTATCCAGACGGCGTTTATTCATACTAAAAAAACCTCTATAATTATATGTCCTTCTAAGACTAATACCTGTGTACGTTCAAGCCTAAAATTTACGTTTAAGCAAACAGAAATCAATAGCTATTTCACCATCAGGACAGAAACAAGAAGATTGGCAACGCACCCTAGAGTTAGTTAAAATACATTAAACAATGGCATGACCCACAGAATCCAACAGTAACTTAATATTTAGGATTTTCACTTATTAACCACAAACATCAAATTGAGAACTTCCTATCGACAGTAATAGCTAAAGTAAAAACGTACGCATTAGTATTGTCTCAGTGCAGTCCTTCTGTAATGAGAATCCTGGTTGCAAATCCATTGCTGTTTAGTAGAATCTGAAACAATACTATAATACTCTACTATCCACTACAGTTCTTCAATAAAGTAGGATTAATTATACTCACACTTCTGGAACAGCACAAATTCTCTTTTGTCAAATTTGAAGGCTGTAAAAGGCCTTGAAGAGAAAGACGATTGTTGATTTTGGATCCTTTAAGGTAATACATGACACTACAGCTACTACCTTCGATGACGCCGATGGAATAAAGAGAACACCATAAATTCTTCACATCAGATCGCTTACAATACTATATTTGCAAACTTGTCAATTCACTATCACTGATATCTTCCCTATTCTTCCCGAAAAACAGAAATGCCGAATCCAACAGTATTAAAAACCTCCAGTCTCTAGTGAAAACTTTAGATCAAATCACTTATGAAGTTGAACTAGATAATCTAAAAACAAGAACTACTGAATTGTTCCCTTTACAACTCATTTTTCATAAGCTAACGCCAATAAAAGACATTATTATTACCGAAGGGGATTTTTCCTAAAATCAAAAGGCGATGGTCGACATCTTGCAAGAAAATTCTTTTCTATGAATAGCTTTAGCAAGCCAAAACCAAACTTTATCGACAAAATTCAGAGAAAGCCTTATAGAGCATTAATTCACGATAGTACTAGAAAAACAATATACTTACTCCTGAAAATATACGAAATAGAGAAGACATGGAAACTGTCAATAATACATATAGCTTAAATGATTCCAAAAAATCGAAACTATTAAAGAATATAAAAATGTGCCCTATCATAAAAGGCGAATTACACATATTTCAAAGTAAACATATGCACACCTCGTTTACATTCAAAAACATACTTAGTAAAGAAGATAGAAGCCCCGATTTTAAAAGAAAATATTTATGGAAGCCGTTCTTAACCAACAAAAACCAAGCCTACTATACGTATTGTCTGATTTTAAAATATCAGCTTTTGTTATTACTATGGATAACTTTCGTGGTGTCAAAGGAATAAAGGATTGAAAGACTCAGATGATTGGAGAGAACAATATCTGACCAGGATACTTAATATAAGCATTAGCTACTTAGAAATTTTAAAGTTCGTTTTAACGAATAATAACTTTTTCTATGAAGACGGTCGAGACAGGATTTTTGATGAGCAAGGAAACGACGCTGCCAACTGTAAGGAAGGCTTTGATCGAGAAAAGAAGCTATAAGATCATATATCTTTCTCCCTACTTTCCTAAGCTCAAGCTATTTGAGAATTTTTGGTCAGTTGTTAAGCGAAATCAATTTGAGGATACTGAGGACCTGGGAACCAAAATCACTGATGCAGGTAAAGGTTTTAACAGAGAAACTCTTTGCAACATTACAAGCCACTCTATTCGTAACTTTTAGAAATGTACCAACAAAGAATCACTTTTGTTTGTCTTTAGAGCAAACACGAAAATTGAATGATATTAAAGCGAAGTAACAAAAGCGAAAAATGAGTCCTAACCAAAACGAACTTTGACCAATAAAAAAGCGACAGTTGGGGTGGAAGCACTGTATCTTTAAATTCCCTGATATGGGAACGTCTTCCAACGACAAATAATTTTAATGTCAGTTGAATGGCAAAATCTATATCTGTCCACAACCTAAGTTTTTTCACTTCTTGCAAGACATTTTATTACCATGGCAGCTGCTCCACCTCCATTTTTTGATAGTAAATTTTGAAATAAGTTTGCGGTTCTTGTTTTTTACTCCTATTATTATATAGTTTTTCAGTGCTATTTTGAATCGACCACAGATCCGGATCTGGCAGATTTTGTTAAAACCCATGAACAAGTTATCATCGCAAACCACCAGAAAGGTGAAGATATTGTGTCCGTATGGTCAACAAGATATGGCAAAGCTATATCTTTCTATTACAAAAATGTTCTAAAACGTAGCCCACCAAAAGTCAATACGAAAGCCGTCGATTTTGGAAAAGTGGGCCTTAAAATTCTTTTGGTACGTAAGAAAAGAAAAGACAATTCTACAGTGTTTTATTGATACCGGTATTCAGTCTGAGGTTCCGGCAAGCAGGAAAGAAGATAGCGCAACTTCAGAAAGTAATTTCAGCGGCAGTACAACAAGCAGTAGTACGCAAAGCAACAAAAGTGCGGCGCCTATCTCTTTAGCATTCATGGATAGATTTCGCATGACTTATGAAAATATGGTAGACGAAAAAAAGTGGGTTCTGAAGACAGGAAAGGTGGTTGAGAATGAGATTTTCCGCCATGGACTTCAAAGCCAATCCGAAAAGTAAACGTATTTTCATACTAATATTAAAGTTGCTGACTATCCTAGGATAGCTTGTCTCATAGCTTTATTATTGATCCGTCCGATCCTCTATGGAAAAACAGATTTACTAGCGATGAAATCGATGAAATTCGCAGACACAGGCCGCATGCACTTCCATCTTGCCCTGAGCAACTGCTGAATTACTTGAATTGTTTTTCTGATATTGTAAGCACGTTTCTATTCTTCTTCACAGTTTCACCTGAAAATTTATAGAAAACGCTGGATGGTCTGATCAATCAAACACGGAAGCGTTACTATAACTTTGATGAAGCTTTCGATCTTGAATGGGCCCAATTCTCTATCATTTCAGCATTGCGGCTCTTTCAAGGAAATTATTTTCCTCTAACAGACCAAACGGAAGCTGACATGATCCGACGCGTTTGGTCGTTCATAGACACAGCTTTTGATAATGTCGATCTAGACATACGATGGCAAGACTGAAAAGCACATTAATTACTTAATTAACTGAACATGTAATTTTTTCTAGTGGTGAGAAGGAAAGCGCGGCAAGTAGCTGCCGAAGAAACCAAAAGCGATTGTTGAGCAATCGCAAAAAGCACGGTCGCAAAGCCGATTTACTGTTTAAATGCAGTGTAGGAGAGCTTGGGTGTGCCGAAGTTGGAAAGAAAGACGACAACGACTACGGCACTAAAGAAATGTATGAGCTGGGACTAAAATGCCCTAAAATGATGAAGGATCAACTATGCTATTTAGTCAAAGTCGCTCCTCAGCACAAGTACGATCTCGCCATTGCGGGATTTGCGATCATGGGTAAATTTATATTGTGAATGTAAGCTGTTGATAGAGTCTCATACCAGTTTCTTTGGTTGACAATAGGTTTGAAGCTTCGTGCCCTAGTTCTGGATCGCCCTCGACATACGTCTGTCGAATTCAGAAGACACCAGCTCTCTTTTTTCCCAGCAATGTCGAGACCATGGGCGCCAGGCTAGGAGCGTTGCTAGCTTTGACTATACAAGTAAAGCAACTTGTTTGTCAAACCGTGGCATTAGTCAACAGACCTGTTGCAATTGCAAGTCAGGGTTTTGATGACCCAAGCAGCAACGAAGACTTGCCCTATTGCCCAACCACTCCATAAAGAGACGATCTAAAAAAAATTTTATGAGGTTTTTTTAAGGATCCTCCTTATCTTTTTTTCTTTTTCTTTTCATTTAACAAATGGCTCCATCCAGTCACTGCAAAACACTAGGTTTCTTGTTTCTTTTCAATTTCATTGTTGCTTTCGATATAGATATTTTAGAAACGTGCCACAAGTTCTAATGATGTGAATATATTAAGATAAAAGAAATCTTTAAAACATGATCTTAAAAACACTACAATATTATGTAATCTAAATGTCTCCATAATCTTTTCAAAAGTCAATACGTGGTTGGACAATGATTTAACAATTAAAACTAAATTCTTTTGTTAAAAAATTCTTTGGCATAAGTCCATGAGTATCCACAAATCAAGCTCTAAAGACAATAGTGTCTATTATCCTAATACTACATGGTATTCGAATTATGTAGTAAGGTATGTGTACTCAAGTTAGCAGGATGTAAACAGTCAGACGGTTTCGAAGTTCTTGCAAAAATTAGATAAAATTGCTATTTGTAAAAAAAAAAAAAAAAAAAAAAGCAACTCCAAGCAACAGAAAGGCCTGTCTGCTTTTTTCGAATAAGCAATACTGCTCTAACATTAAAATATACCAATAGGTATTATGAAATACTTTGTAACATTCATATCGAAATCTAAAATATATGACATGTATCTAGAGATGTATCTCGGAACACAAGTTTAGTAATAAGCATCGTTTAGACATGAGCAAATGGTGACAGCCAACTAGGCTGATACATAGAGCTTTAAAGAAGCTAAAGTAATATTGAGGCTCCAATCCGAGAAAACGAATAGCATAAATAAAGACGTAAATGCCATAGTGGCGCAAGTTCTTTCTCATCAACTCTTGGTACCTTTTTACTATAGCTCACGCGTCAAAAGGATGTAGTTACGCGTCCAAGATATAAGACTTTTTAGCATGGCTACATATAGTTTTTTAAAGATGTTTATGCTAACCCCTGGTAAAAATAACCCACTGGTTATATCCTAACACTCTAGAAGAGCACTTATATCCAGTACAGTATTAACGAAAAACTATTGCAGCTCTGCTCACAGAATAGAACCACCTGCTTTTTTTGTTTTCAGCGTAGACTTAAGGGGAAAATTTGTGAAAAAGCTTCAAAAGTAAACTGCGTTTTTTTTTTTTTCTTTTTTTTTTTTTAGAAATTTAAAACACGATGACTTGTTTTCCACGAGAGAAACCAGATATACCGAGCTCTGCAGCATTTTTCATTGACTCCTCTTCAAACTGCACCTTAGTCCATTTAGGCTCTCTGAGTTTTCCCTGATTCATTAGGTGCATAATATCTTCAAACATTTTGTATCGCTCTTCGGGACTATGAACTTCAGCCCATTTGCTGACCCAAAACCCATGGAAAGAGATATTTTTGAAAATTAAAAGCGATGCAGGGAGCGACAAGGGGCCTTTAGACATAGCGCCATAAGTAACGTATTGACCGTTGTGTCTATTCAAAACAATGAGGTTTCTATAGGCCTGTATATTAATCATAGCTATTACCCTAGATACCGTGCCATATCGGTAGCGTATTTTCCCCCTACACAATTCAATCCTAAAAGAAGAGACTGATCTTTTATCCAACTTTTAATGGCCTTTCTTGTTTCAAAGCTTCCAAGCTCCTCATCTGTCACCACATGCGTGCCTCCGAGCTCAGTAAGGTGCTTTTTGAGTTGATCGATTTCAGGCCTAACCAAAAGAAAAGTTAGGCAAGTGTTTTACTTGACACTCGATGTACCTATCTCTCACAATGTTGATTGTATTGAGACCCCAAGCCTTGGCAATTTGAATAACAGATTGGCCAACAGCACTATTTCCACCGTTTTGGATGACATAATTACCTAGTTTTATTTAGTTTTTGTGCTCCAGTAGCCAAAAAAAAAAAAAAAAAAAAAAAAAAAAAAAAACGCGTACCTTGCTCCAATTGAACAAAGTCTTTAGCATACGATAGGCAGTACACGGATTAACTGTAATAGTTGCTTTCTGGATCATTGACACATCAATGTTAGGCAGCAATTGAAAATCCGAAGCTGGCCCAGCTGCGTGTGTACGCCATGTACCATAGCCAGACTTTGCCATCACTACTTGATCTCCAACCTTTAAATCGCTAACTTGATCACCAACAGCAATAACTTCTGCTACACCCTCATTACCACCCACAGCTAGCGTTTGTTCTCCTAACTTTTGGAAATTAGGTTTGATAGGATAAGAGCCCTGTATCATGTTGATATCGGCAGGGTTAATAGGCGAAGCAAGAAACTTCACATGAACCGTATCTGAAGCCAGAGGAGCGAGACGATAAGAATGCATTCTAGATACAATGGTAGTTAGCAAAATATATTAATACATATATATTTACTTGAGCACCTGAGAAGGTTGTCCATAATCGGAAAACACGACAGCTTTAGCAGATATTTCTGTGGTATAACGGCGACAATATACTCCCTTGTCAATCGACGATATGTGTCT